>CAUYRH010180778.1:0-10547 GCA_963574655.1 Perodicticus potto
AGAAACTTGGAATTACAGTTCTGTTTTAGTAATATGAATATCTCTGATTCACATTCTGAAACTGGGACTTTTAAAAGGATGAATTAAACAAATGAATAAATAAATATTTCAGAGATTATGATATGAACTGCTCTCATATCACTTCATGAAAAGTTGAGGATCTAATCATTATTTTTGACTGAAAGGAAAACCATTCTACCAACATTCTGCCCTGATCAGGTATCAATGAGACTACCTCTCATATAGTACCCTGTCTGTGTCAGCTGCTGAGACAGGAACTAAAAAACAGAAGGGATTCCCTGCATGCATTATGTGTATTGTTAGCAAAAGAGTGAGGTGTGACCCAGTCCATCTGAGGCACAGCAAGTTGCATAACATCATTACCACTTTGTAGGGTCTGCCGTCCTCTAGCCAACACTCCACTAGGCAACATCCCTGTGGGAGTCAGGCCCTTGAGTGTCAGCACACTTTCACTCTCCTCCCTGAGAACAGAGAGGACTCTTCCCATCTTGCCAATTGCTCAAATTTTGTTTCTTATGATTTCTTTCCAGGCTGCAGCTGAACCATCAAACTGGTCTTCACCTTCAGTCATTAGTTCATTATCAGAGCAAATACTCAGAACATTTACCAACATTTCTGTCACTTTTTCTCCTACAAATGGTAAAGACCATGTGAAGACATCCATAAAATTGGGCAACCAGTACGGATGTGGAGAACAGTTAAACTGTCAAATATTCATCACATTATTTTCATACTTTAATACAGCAGCTTTATTATTGTAGACATCTAAGTAATTAGGTGCTGAAAAAATTGTTATTAATGAAGGGAACCCTGTAGTTTGACTTTTTCTGTACATTCTATAGCCTGCATCTTGAGCTTCAAAAGCTCTAATAATCGATAACAAATTATTGTTTTGTAAAAATTCACACACTGCTGGATAGTTATAAAAATAAGAACATCCTCGAACTGTATTGTGACTAAAATGTTCCTGTGATTTTTCATTTCCAAAATCTTCAGAAGGATTAGACCATAGCAAGTCACACATTGGTCCAAATGCAGGTGGCTCTTTGAATCTAACTAATCTCCTAATGTCATCCAGTGTGTGTATTTCTGGTGAAAGTCCGCCATGAACACAAAGAAACTGTTGGTTTAAAAGTGCAGCAAGGGACCCGGCCTGGCGGGTCGGAGAGTCCAGGTGGCTGTTAACGTGCGCTTTCGGACCAGGAGGACTCCGGTCCTGGTTTCTTAGCTGCTGCCTGTCTTTGACCTTTGGCTAATGGGTACTTGATCTTTTATACTCCTGGGCCCAGGATGAGAAGGAGCTTAGCTCCCAGCCAGCTGGCCAAGAGAAAACCAGAAGCCAGATCCTCAGATGATGAAGACTGGCAGCCTGGGGTAGTTACTCCTAAGAAACGGAAATCCATCAGTGAGACCCAGATCCAGGAGTGTTTCCTATCTCCTTTCCGGAAACCTTTGAGTCAGCTAACCAGTCAACCATTGTGTCTGGACAGCAGTCAACATGAAGCATTTATTCGAAGCATTTTATCAAAGCCTTTTAAAGTGCCTATTCCAAATTATCAAGGTCCTCTGGGCTCTCGAGCACAGGGCCTGAAAAGAGCTGGGGTCCACCGGGCCCTCCATGACCCCCTGGAGGAAGGTGCCTTGGTTCTGTATGAGCCTCCCCTGCTGAGTGCCCGTGATCAGCTGAAGCTTGACAAGGAAAATCTCCCTGTCCATGTGGTTGTTGATCCTATCCTGAGTAAAGTTTTGCGGCCTCATCAGAGGGAGTAAAGTTCCTATGGGAGTGTGTCACCAGTCGGCGCATCCCTGGCAGCCATGGCTGCATCGTGGCTGATGAGATGGGCCTGGGAAAGACACTGCAGTGCACCATGTTGATGTGGACACTCTTGCGCCAGAGTCCAGAGTGCAAGCCAGAAATAGACAATGCGGGGGTGGTGTCTCCTTCCAGCCTGGTGAAGAACTGGTACAATGAGGTTGGAAAATGGCTTGGTGAAAGAATCCAGCCTCTGGCCATCGATGGGGAATCTAAGGATGAGATAGACCGAAAGCTGGAAGGCTTCTTGAACCAGCATGGAGCCAGAGTGCCTTCTCCCATCCTCATCATTTCCTATGAGACCTTCATGTTGGAGTCCTCCAGAAAGGAAGTGTTGGTCTGGTCATCTGTGATGAGGGACACAGGCTGAAGAACTCCGAGAATCAGACTTACCAGGCTCTGGATAGCTTGAATACCAGTCGGCAGGTGCTTATCTCTGGGACCCCCATCCAGAATGACCTACTTGAGTATTTCAGCTTGGTACATTTTGTTAATTCAGGCATTCTAGGGACTGCCCATGAGTTCAAGAAGCATTTTGAACTGCCAATTTTGAAGGGTCGAGATGCAGCTGCCAGTGAGGCAGACAGGCAGCTAGGAGAGGAGCGACTGCGGGAGCTCACCAGCATTGTGAATAGGTGCCTGATACGGAGGACATCTGATATTCTTTCTAAATACCTGCCTGTGAAGATTGAGGAGGTGGTTTGTTGTAGGCTGACACCCCTTCAGACTGAATTATACAAGAGGTTTCTGAGACAAGCTAAGCTAGCAGAAGAATTGCGTGAGGGCAAGATAAGTGTGTCTTCCCTTTCTTCTATCATCTTGCTAAAGAAGCTTTGTAATCATCCAGCTCTAATCTATGACAAGTGTGTGGAAAAGGAGGCTGGCTTTGAGGGTGCCTTGGACATATTCCCCCCTGATTATAGCTCTAAGGGCCTAGAGCCCCAGCTGTCAGGTAAGATGCTGGTCCTTGATTATATTCTGGCAGTGACCAGAAGCCGCAGCAGTGACAAAGTTGTGCTGGTGTCCAATTATACTCAGACATTGGATCTGTTTGAGAAGCTCTGCCGGGCTTGAAGGTACTTATATGTCCACCTGGATGGCACAATGTCCATTAAGAAGCGAGCCAAGGTTGTAGAACGCTTCAATAGTCCATTGAGCCCTGACTTTGTCTTCATGCTGAGCAGCAAAGCTGGAGGCTGTGGCCTTAACCTCATTGGGGCTAACCGGCTAGTCATGTTTGACCCTGACTGGAACCCAGCCAATGATGAACAAGCTATGGCCTGGGTCTGGCATGATGGTCAAAAGAAGACCTGCTATATCTACCGCCTGCTGTCTGCAGGAACCATCGAGGAGATCTTCCAGCGTCAAAGCCACAAGAAGGCACTGAGCAGCTGTGTGGTGGATGAGGAGCAGGATGTAGAGCGGCACTTCTCTCTGGGTGAGTTGAAGGAGCTGTTTATCCTGGAGGAGGCTAGCCTCAGTGATACACATGACAGGTTGGTGCCATGTCCCTGCCATTATCTCTAAGCTACCGACACAGCACAGAGATGGGATCTATAGTGACCACAAATCAGTCCTCTGCTCCTAGGTTGCATTGCCGCCGTTGTGTCAACGGCCGTCAGGTCTTTCCACCCCCTGATGGTTCTGACTGTACTTCAGACCTCGCTCAGTGGAACCATTGCACTGATAAGCGTGGGCTTCAGGATGAGGTACTCCAAGCTGCCTGGGATGCTACCTCCACTGCCATCACCTTCTTCTTCCACCAGCGATCCCATGAGGAGCAGCGGGGGCTCCGCTGATAACCAGCTGGTCTGGATGTAGCTGTTAGAGGAAGGAGATAGGGAAAAGGGGCTCCTTACCTCACAGTGACCTACTGAATTTTGTTCTGTGGGAAAACAATCATCAAGAAGGGCTGCATGATGTTTGCCAAAAATTTATTTTATAAGAAAAACTTTTTTGGTTAAAAAAAAGAAAGGAATAAAGATATGAAAGGGGAAAAATAAAATAAAATAAAAGTGCAGCAAGAGGAAGACTATCAAAAGCTTCCATACAAGCTTTATAGACTCTTTCTGAATATTTAATTTTACATTCCTGCTTAAAGGTAAAGTGTCTGCATTCATGGTTGCCTCTCAGAAGAAATAATGTGCTTGGGTATAGAGTCTTCAGAAACCATAAATATAAGACACACTCTATACTAAAATAACCTCTGTCCACATAATCACCAAGAAAAAGGTATCGTGTATTAGCAGGTGATCCTCCTACTTCAAAAAGTTTCATCAGATCAAAAAATTGGCCACACATTGTAATTGGAGCTTCTACTTCTATCATAGTTTTCTTTCTCCGAAGGATGGCAGCACCCTCATTGATAATTCTTAGTGTAATTTCTTCATCTACCCGACCTTCTTTTACTAAGTGGTTCTTCAGAACAGCAACCCTGGGTATTCCATCCATATCAAATACTTCTTCAGATGTCAAGCAATGTGTTGGAGGAAAAGGGACAGCTTTGACGACGCGGTCAGCCCCGGGAGGGGGCGGCGGGGGCGGGGGTGGGGGCGGTGCAACCCCGGGCCTGCTCCGGGGCGGTCATGCTGGGCCCGGGGCTCGACTAGGCGCTAGGCCTGGCGGGGTTGGGGGCAGGGGCGGCAACTACCAGAGCCAAGCGGCAGCGCCACCGGGGAACATGGTGGACCCTCTGTCCTCCATTTCTTATATATGTCTATCATTGGGGACTGTAATGGATTCTTAGAATTATGGGGCCTGATCTCTGATAAGTGCTCAAATGAGAACACAATTGTCTCAACAAAGACAAAGACATTCTGCAGGTATAGGATGGTTTAAAACTACTCATAAAAAGCCTTTCTCCAAAGAAGACATGGACCACAGTGATTCAGCTATGTCTGTAACATAGAGAAAGCTTCACCATCACGAATGCAGTTTATGTTCTTACAATATGGCAGACATCTGAGTGCTTCAAGCCACACTACCTTATCCCATGTGATCCAGCACAGCTGTCCTGGACAATTTCAAGCATAGTGCCAAAGTGTAATCTCAAATGTGGACAGTGGCATCTCTCTGCTTTTCTACCTCAGGGCTTTCTCTGAAGTTTGTAGAAGGCCACCCAGCCCAAGCAGGTTTAGCTGGAAAGTTCAGGGAGGAAGGTGGAAAGAGGTGGCAGTGAACACTCCTTGGCAACCAGCAACCAACTCCAGTTGCCCACAACTCAAGGAGGCACTTTTGGTTGGCTCTTCTCCCTTCTCTGTTTCACTCTCTCCACCCCTTTCTTTCCACTTCTTGGGATTACCTCCTAAATAAACAGTCTGCACCCAAGTCCTTGTCTCAGATTCAAGTATTGGGAAAACCCAAACTGAGTACCACAGTCCAGTCCAATATTTACAGTCTTATATGGGCTCCGGTTTTCTTGTGCATAATTAAATGTTCTATTTGAATGATCTTTTTTCAAATTAAGGCAATAACTCATATTGAAGCCACATTCAATTCTCAGAACCTTCTACTACAGAAGGGCTCTGAGATGACATTGAACCCTACTCAAACTTTCTGCTATTTCCATCAGTGCTTCAGAGATCTTAGAACTGTATCGAGCCAAGGCTCAAGCTCAGAGACCATGCTCAATCCCCTACCAGCTCTTTCTGCAAAGAAGAAGCACTTCTGCTAAACATGCCCTAGAAACAGGAGGCTGAGGGAAGAAGAAAGGCTGCTTTTCTATTTCACATCTTTCTCCAAGAGTCTTTGCCTTCTCTCTTTACAGGTGATAACAGAATTTTCTGCCTGTTTCTGTATATATCTCAGAAGTATGCTCTAATTAGTTCATTAACCAAACAACCATTTATTGCTTGGGTCAGACACTATATTAACTGTAGGGGTAACAAATGAAGAAGGCAAATTTCCAGAAGACAAGAAGCTCAGTGTCTTATAAGAGAGACTGATACCCAAACAAATAACCTACCTCCAGTGATTGAGGAAAGTCCTGGAGTCTCAGAGAGCACACAGGAGGACTATCTAACTTGGATGGGGGTTGAGGTAGTGTACGATCTAAGAAAGTTTTCTGGAGGATATAATGTCAGCATTAGGTAAAAAGTGATGAATACGAGTTATTCATTTGACTAAGGGCAGAAAAGGAGACCTAGTTAGGAGGAGCAGCCTGTGCAAGTATGTTTGTTGGTGAGAAAGCAAGATGCATGTGGGAACTGAAAGTGTAGTGTGCCAGAGCAGAAATAGTAAGGCATGAAAGTAGACCAGCAGGTACTAGTTGGAACAAAGTTATGATAAGGACTCTGAATGTTGTCTTGAAGCTGTCTGAATTTTGTTGGTAAGCCACTGAAGCCATTTACTTAGGTAGTTAAATGGTTAAATTGATGCCTTAGAAAGATAAATTTGATAATCCTATGAGAATGCATTTGAAACAGTAAGGGACAGAGGTAGACCAATTGCTATGTGGTAAGTAGGCAAATAATTCTAAAGATCTGAATTTACATATAGCATACTTAATTGACATTAAAACTTTTTCTTATGTGGAAACCTACTTGCAGTCCATGGAGTACAGTTTGAAGATTGCTGAATAAGGAAGCTGTTCAGGGAGAGACTGGATAAAATAGGGTAAAGAAGAGCTATTCAGGATAGCTTCTGTGTAACAAATTCCACAAACTAAGCATCTTAAAATAACATATTTTTTGCCTCACAGTTTTTTTGTGGCTCAGGTGTCTAGGGTTTCTCAGGGTTGCAAACAAGGTATTGATCAAGTTGCATTCTCATTGGTTGTTGGTAGAATTTATGTCCTGTGGTTGTAGGACTGAGAGCCTAATTTGTTGACAGTGGTCATCTGAAGGCTTTCTTGAGCTCCTTGAGGCCATGTATAATTTCTTAAGGCTGTCCACAGTTCCTTGCTACCTGGGGTCTTTCATTATAACTATTTATATTATTATACCAGACAGTAAAGTTTCTGAAGGAAGTCTGCTGACAAATGGAATGTTATTGTATATAAGATCGTGTACTCACAGGAGTGACATCTATTACTTTTGCTATATTATACTGGTTTGAAGCAAGTCACAGATCCCACTCACGCTGAAGGGGAGGCGATGACACAAAGGTGTGACCACTATGAGGCAGAGATCAAGGGGCTGCCTTAGAGTCTGTTCATCACAAAGGGAGAAGATGAATTCAATTTAGACATGTTGAGTTTCATGTAACATCCAGATAAAGATATCCAGTGGGATATGATGGTTTAGAACTAGAAGAGAGGTTTAAGGGTATAGCTATAAATTCAAAATTCACTTTAGCTCTACAAATGGTAGCTCAAATTGTAGAAGTAGATGAAATTGCACGGGAAGAGTGCATATAGTGAGAGTAATGCAGACAGCTGTGGAGCTGTAGATGAATTAATATCCTTTCTCTAAACTTGAGGACATCCAAGTTGTTCCTCAGCCTTCTCATTTTCAGAGTGAAACAGGACCCACTTCATTTTCTCCACATCTACTCTCTTTTATAATCCTTTATTTGTTTGCTCCCTCTAGACTGTCACTTGTTTTTGTATGTTACACTTAAAAAGAAGAAATAATAATTGGAGACAAAGCTATAGTAACCAAATTAGCATGGTACCATATTAAAAAGAGACATTTGACAATGTCTCAGAATATAGACAGATATAGAGAATGCAACAGAATAGAGAATACAGATATTAATCCACACATTTACAGCCAACTCATTTCAGCAAAGGCTCCAAGAACATGCAATGGAGGCAGGACAGTCTCTTCAGTAAATGGTCCTGGAAAAACTGGATAACCCTATGAGAAGAATGATACTAATCTCTTACTCTCATCATATACAAAAATCAAATCAAAATGGATTAAAGACTTAATTTTGAAACTATGAAACTATGAAAGAAAACATTGGGGGAAATGCTCCAGGACATTGATTTGTGCAAGTATTTTTTGGGTAAGACCTCAAAAGCACAGGCAACCAAAGCAAAAATAGACAAACAGGATTATAGCAAGCTAAAATACTTCTGCATAGCAAAGAAAACAATCGACAAAGTGAAGGGACATATTACAGAATGGGAGAAAATATTTGCAAACTATCCATCTGACAAGGAATTAATAACCAGAATATATAAGAACTGCAAACAGGCTCATTGCCTGTAGCTCAAGAGGCTAACATACAACAGAGCTGGCGGGTTCAAATCCAGCCTGGGCCTGCCAAAACAACAATGACAACTACAACCAAAAAATAGCTGGGCATTGTGGTGGGTGCCTGTAGTCCCAGCTACTTTGGAGCCTGAGGCAAGAGAATCGCTTAAGCCTAGGAGCTGGAGGTTGCTGTGAGCTGTGATGCCATGTCACTCTACCCAGGGTGACAGCTTGAGGCTCTGTCTCAAAAAAATTAAAAAAAGTAAGTAATCGTCTGTTTTCTTTTGTATTCTTTTGTATTGTCTGTTTTCTGAATGTATTTGTTTTCGTTCATTCTTCTTTTTTTCTTTTTGTAGAGACAGAGTCTTACTTCATTGCCCTTGGTAGAGTGCCGTGGTATCACACAGCTTACAGCAACCTCCAACTCCTGGGCTTAGGCGATTCTCTTGCCTCAGCCTCCCAAATAGTTGGGACTACAGGCGCCCACCACAACGCCTGGCTATTTTTCTGTTTTGCAGTTCGGCAAAGGCCAGGTTTGAACCTGCCACCTTCAGTATATGGGGCCGGCGCCTTACTCGATGAGCCACAGGCACCGCCCTATTTTCGTTCATTCTTTACATGGTTTTTGTTTCTAGTCCTTATCTTAAACATTGTTATTGTTATTAAATTTTAAGCCTCTTAAATTCTGTGAAGGCAAAAAGTGGAAACCTAATTAACACATGTATATGTAAAAATAAAACAACTGCAAACAACTCAATATTAAAGACAAATAATCTTATTAAAACATAGGAAAAGATATGAATAGACATTTTTGGAAAAAAACAACAATACATAAATGGTTAAGAAGTATATAAACAAATGTTCAGCATCACTAATTATCAAAGAAATGCAAATCAAAACCACAATTAAATATCATCCAGCCATAGATAATATTACTTTTATCAAAAAGACAGGGAATAATGAATGCTAGTGAGAATGTGGAGAAAGGTGATAACAGTATATTAGTACAACCATTATAGAAAATATTATGGAAGCTTCTC
Organism: Perodicticus potto; assembly: GCA_963574655.1. Lineage (NCBI taxonomy): Eukaryota > Metazoa > Chordata > Mammalia > Primates > Lorisidae > Perodicticus > Perodicticus potto. The sequence goes on from CAUYRH010180778.1 coordinate 9,015, forward strand.
AAAAAGCTAAAAATAACACTACCATATGATCTAGCAATTCCTTCACTAGGTATATATCCACAGGAAAGGAAGTCACTATATAGAGGGGATGTCTACATCCCCATGTTTATATTTATTTATTTATTTTTGAGACAGAGTCTCACTATGTTGGCCTTCGTTGAGTGTCCTGGCAACATAGCTCACAGCAAGCTCTAACTCTTGGGCTTAAGCGATTCTCTTGCCTCAGCCTCCCAAGTAGCTGGGACTACAGGCACCGCCACAACACCCAGCTATTTTCTGTTGCAGTTGTCATTGTTGTTTAGCTGGCCCAGGCTGGGTTTGAACCCTCCAGCCTCAGTGTATGTGACTAGCACTGTAACCACTGTGCTATGGGTGCTGAGCTGATGATCTCCATGTTTATTATAGCACTAGGCACAATAGCCAAAATAAACTGCGTGTTCATTAATGGATGAATGGATTAAGAAAATGTAATACACACACACACACACAAAGGAGTATTATTCAGCCATAAACAATGATCAAAATCCTGTCATTGCAGTCTCATGGATGAAACTGAAGGTCATGTTAAGTGAAATAAGTCAAGCATGGAAAGATGACTATTCAGCTTAGTGCCCATAACTCAAGTGGCTAAGGCACCAGCCATGTACAGCAGAGCTGGTGGGTTATAATCCAGCCTGAGTCTGCCAAACAACATTGACAACTACAACCAAAAAATAGCTGCCTATAGTCCCTATTTGGTAGGCTAAGGCAAGAGAATCGCTTGAGCCCAGGAGTTGAATGTTGCTATGAGCTGTGATGCAATGGCACTCTACCCAGGGCGACAGCTTGAGACTCTGTCTCAAAAAAAAAAAAAAAGAAAGATGTAGCCCCTTGTTCATCCGAGCTTGTGCCTGTCCATGGCCAAAGCTGCTTCGTACCTGGGGCACACATATGAGGAAAAAAAAAAAAAAGAAAGAAAGAAAGATGAATATTCCATGTTCTCACTCACATGGAGTGGATTTTATGAAGATAGAAAGGAGATTGGTGATTACCAGAGGCTAGTAAGGGTGAGGAATTGGGGTTAAAGAGAGGTTAATTAATTGGTACAAATACACACTTGGATAGGAGAAATAAAATGTAGTGTTTGATATATCAGTAGGGTGACAATAGTTTATAGATTTGTGTTCCTCAAGATAGCTAGAAGAGGATAATTTGAATGTTTCTAGCATAAGGACAGACAAATATTTAAGGTGATAAATATCCTTATTTCATTGATTTGATCTTTACAGATTATCACATGTACCTCCCAAATAAGTGCACCTATCGGGTAGTGCCTATGGCTCAAAGGAGTAGGGCGTTGGCCCCATATGCTGGAAATGGCGGGTTCAAACCCAGCCCTGACCAGAAACTGCAAATAAATAAATAAATGAATAAGTGCACCTATCATGTATCAATAAAGAGAGAAAAATAGAGGCAGTGCATTAGTAAAAGTTCTAATTAATCCCCAATAAAGCAGAACTATTTTCAGAGCATTCTTTTTTTTGTTTACTCCCA
>CAUYRH010180779.1:0-15711 GCA_963574655.1 Perodicticus potto
ATTCCTGGGCTCAAGCGAGTCTCTTGCCTCCGCCTCCCAAGTAGCTGGGACTACAGGCGCCCGCCACAACGCCCAGCCATTTTTTGGTTGCAGCCGTCATTGTTGTTTGGCGGGCCAGGCTGGATTCGAACCTGCCAGCTCGGGTGTACGTGGCTGGTGCTTTAGCCCATTGACCCACAGGCGCCAAGCCTTTTTTTTTATTATTATTTTTTGAGAGAGAATCTTACTGGTGTTGTCCCGGGTAGAATGCCATGACATCTTCATAACTCACAGCAACCTCAAATGCTTGGACTAGAGCAATACTCCTGAGTAGCTGGGACCATAGGTGCCTGCTGCAATGGCCAGCTATTTTTAGAGATGGGGTCTTGCTCAGGCTAGTCTCAAACCACCAGAGTGCTAGGATTACAGGCATGAGCTATGTGCCCAGCCAGCCCCCCATTTTAATTTAAAAAATTTGAATGTGGCAGTGCCTGTAGCTCAGTGGGGAGGGCGTCGGTCACATCCACCCAGTCTAGTGGGTTTGATCTCAGCCTGGGCCAACTAAACAACAATGGCAACTGCAACCAAAAAAAAAATTTTTTTTAATAGGTAACTTTTCCCATGGATTAGGATATAAAATGATTTCGTATAAAGGACTTTTCCCACCTTGTTCTCTGGCTCCTAGCTTCCTGTTACCACTTTCCTCTGTACTTTTGAGAAAGAGTCTGTGCCTAAACAAACATATGTATGCATGGATTGTTTTTTTTTTTTTTTAGTGGTGGTGGTGGTGGTTTTTTGTTATTTACACAAATGTCTAGAAACTATGTCTATACGTAGAGGTCTGCACCTTCCCCTTTTTTAAATGGAGATCGTCAGTATGAAAGGAAAAAGGAACCTCCTTCATTTTTGGGCTGCATAAGATTGCATTGGATAGATATACCATAAGTTATTTGATCTGTTGATGAATGTTTTATAATGCAATTATAGTGATAACCTTGAACCCAGTGTTATCATACATATCTATGCAGGGTATAGCTATAAGATAAAGTGCTAAAAATGTAATTTTAACTAATTATAGATTAATACCCATTTTGTTAGGTGTTTTGTTTCAGAAGGCTTGTTGGGCAGCTTCACTGATAATACCATTTCTGAAGACCTAGAACATTCAGAATCAACAAACTGGAAGAATTAGAGCACCTTTTTTTTGGACAGTGATGACACTGATTCTTTTCTATCTGTCATAAAATAAAGTGATTCAGCATCTGTTTGAAAACATAGATAAATATCTGATACGTGGAGATAAGTTTTATCCCTGTCAAAGTTGTCCTTATGTGTGAGACAGATCAGAATCAAACTATGGCTTGACTTTCCCCCAGCATTGTGATCATGGGCAGGCGATTTATTCTTCCTGAAACTCTTGCATTATCTGTAAGATGTGGACATAATACCTACCTCATAAAGTTTTTGTAGAAATAATTGAAATAATGTATGTGATGTGTTACCCAATGCTTTACAAATTATCTCATAAATAGAAGATATTGGCTCAAAAAAAAAAGAAAATATTTCAAATTGTACATAAAACCAGCACATTGTACCCCACGATTGCATTAATATACACAGTTATGATTTAATAAAAAAATTAAAAAATATATGCTCTTTGAAAAATCAAAGCTCTATTAATTTATTCTGTTCCAAGTTTGTTTGTTTTTTGATCTACTATCAGAGATTTTCCTGGTTCAAAAGTAACCGATTATTTCTTCAGCAAGTAGGATATCAGCTTGATGATATTGTTTCAAAAGCTACCTAAATTTTAAACACGATGAAGATGACACATATTTTCATGACTACAAATTTCTCTTAAAAATATAAGATAAAAGGTCTTCAAAAGTTGATTTCCTCAATCATTGCAGAATGTTTTCAAAAAATCTGTGGCACCTGTGGCTCAGTGAGTAGGGCGCTGGCCCCATATGCCAAAGGTGGCAGGTTCAAACCCAGCCCTGGCCAAAAACTGCAAAAAAAAAAAAAGGAAAAAATCTGTCTGAAAGGCAAGAAAGAAAAAGACGAAGTGATAAAATTTGTACAAACTTCTTTTTTCATACTGAATGTAGCAAACTCTTTTCTTGTCATATAGCTCACAAGGCAACATGTCGTCATGAGATGAATTAATATGATGTTTGAAACACCGTTTGACATCATTTGGATCCATTTTCAATTTGTGATAATTTAGGTGTAGAGAGAAGTAAAACCACCACTGTTTTACCCATGAAAACAGGGCTCCTTAAAAGCAAATTCATTATGTAAACAGGGAGATAAACTCATTTCTTAAGAATGAGCTCTGGTTCCGTGGCAGCAGCTCAGTGGTTAGGTCACCAGCCACATATATCGGGGCTGGTGGGTTTGAACCCAGCCCAGGCCAGCTAAACAATAATGACAACTACAACAAAAAAATAGTTGGGCATTGTGGTGGGCACCTGTAGTCCCAGCTACTTGGGAGGCTGAGGCAAGAGAATAGCTTAAACCCAGGAGTTTGAGGTTGCTGTGAGCTGTGACACCACAGCACTCTATTGAGGGAGACATAATGAGACTCTATCAAAAAAAAAAAAAAAGAATGAGGTCTAACATTGTCAAGGCCTGAGAAACTAGTTAGTGGCATTGTTGGCATACAAAGAACATACCAATTACAAATGATTCTTTTCGGGTGGCACCTGTGGCTCAAAGGAGTAGGGCGCTGGCCCATATGCCAGAGGTGGCGGATTCAAACCCAGCCCCAGCCAAAAACTAAAAAAAACCCCCAAAACCCAAGAGTTTGAGGTTGTTGTGAGCTGTGATGCCACAGCACTCTACCGGGGGCGACATAGTGAGACTATGTCTCAAAAAAAAAGAAAAAACAAACAAACAAACAAATGATTCTTATCTATTAATGTATTTAGATTACAGCTCCATTATCCTGACCATAATGTTGCTGTTTGCTTACTTACATGTCTTTTTTTAAAAATCACAGGTTTAAGTGATCTAATGAGCTTTCTTCTGTGTTTATTTTTTAAATGTTGTCATTAACACTGCAAATCATTTATTCATTCATTCGACAAACACTACACCACTAAATGCCATTGTCTGTGAACGGGAGGTAGTAACAGAAGAAAGACTACCATTAAACAGAGGCACGGAGAGGGGCCTCGGTCCCATCCCAATAGGATCGGTAGTCACCGTCCCCTCAGGGGGCGACGTGATCAGATTTAGCTTATCCCAGACCAGGCTTATCAATCAGAACTTCTAAAAAACACAAACAGGGCGGCGTCTGTGGCTCAGTGTATAGGGCGCCGGCTGCCCATAAATCGACGGTTGGTGGGTTCAAACTCAGCCCAGGCCAAACTGCAACAAAAAATAGCTGGGTGTTGTGGTGGGCGCCTGTAGTCCCAGCTACTCAGGAGGTTGAGGCAAGAGAATTGCCCAAGCCCAAGAGTTGGAGGTTGCTGTGAACTGTGAGGCCACAGCACTCTACCAAGGGTGACAAAGTGAGACTCTGTCTCTAAAATAAATAAATAAATAAAAAACACAAACAAAAGCAAAACTCCTTTATTTATTTGTGAAGAGTTAAAACATTAAAAAACTCGGATTAAAAGGCAAACCATTTCCTAGTTTCTTCACATCCTGACATAAAAAATGTTGTCTACCACTTTAAAAAAAGGTTTCTTCCAGCCTTAATGAACACAAATTCTTCTCTTCCTCCCTTTCTTAACCCTCACAGTCCCTACTCCATGTCTTGCTTTTTTGTCAAGGTTCTGTGGAGGGAAGGGTCTGGGCTGGGGAGTTTTTATCGGTACGAGGCTCACCCTCGGTGCTGGGGATCAGAGAGAAACCACTGGCCCAGGGGGCACTTGGGAAGATTATCGGTAGGAGTGGGAAGGAAGGCACAATTCCAGGAATATTTAGGATCCTCAGTAAGGGAAATTTATATTGCCATCAGGATAATATTTCCAAAATATTCAACCCAAGTGCTTTCTGTTCTTAGTAGTCAATTTCACCACTGCAGCCCCCCAAAAGAGGAAAAGTGAAGGGTATGAGACTGGATGTGGCTGAGCAGAGAGAGGGCCGACAGGAGCGGGCTTCTGCCCTTCTCCTCCGGCTGCCAGAGGAGGGGCCGGATTGGGTCCCCAGGGGGGCCTCTCAGGTAGCTTTTGTGTAGAGGCGGGAAGGCACCCCAGTCTCCAGTCCCTCCTCCCCTACAAAGAGTTGTAGAATTGCCACTACAAAGTCCAGGCTGGCTGATGGAGTTGCCCACAAACCCTCTTAGACAGTAACAGCACTAAGGATGGCAGGTCCTTGACCTTGAGGTCTCCTCTCGGATCTCAGAGACCAGTGGGGGCCAGGGCCATGTCTCAGGTCTGCCACAGCATCCAAAGGGCTGAAGCAGCCTCCTCAAAAGGAAGTAGCACCAGGCGCAGGCTGAGCCAGATGAACCGCCATTGCCCACACTGGAGGGAGGATGGGTACAAAGACATACCCGGTAGTCCCAAGCCCCCTGCTCTTTCTGTCACCTTGTTATATACACCAAGCTCGCTGCATCTTGAACAGGAGAAAAAGGAGGGACAGAAATTTGAAGAAGTGAGCATTTATGTGTTTCCAAAGAGACTAAGTGACCCTTAAACCTTTGTTTAAGTGAGTGGGTCAGCCTGATTTTATTTGGATCGCCAATAGTGAAACGCAGGTGATCATAGTGAAGGAAAAAAACAATGTTTTTCCTTGCATAGCTCACTATTATAGGTACATTGACAACTCCACCACAATGCTATTTACATTTTTTATAGCATATCACATTTTTCACTTTTCCCAAGACCATAGAGGACTAAGAGAATTTTGCCCAAGGCTCAGAAAAGTGCTATTAAAATATGCAGGTCAGCTCCATGATTAGAACCCATTGCCAAACGACAATGACAACAATAACAAAAAAATAGCCAGGCCTTATGGCAGGCACCTGTAGTCCCAGCTACTTGGGAGGCTGAGGCAAGAGAATCGCTTAAGCCCAAGAGTTTGAGGTTACTGTGAGCTGTGACACCACTGCATTCTACCCAGGGTGACATAGTGAGACTCTGTCTCAAAAAAAAAAAAAAAGTGTATATATATATGCTGGTCAGAGAAGAACTGATTAGATGACAGATATATTTATTAGCCCCATATTTGAAAGGTGGGAATTAGGAGGTCTCCTAATGAATTTCAAAGCCAGTGGTAGAACTAGTTGTAGAATTGCCACTCACAAAGTCCAGCTTTCTTTACTTAAGACCATCCTCTCCTGACTTACGTATCACTTTTGTGGTGCGTTTGGACTACGTTTGTAATTTACTATTGCAAGTTCAGAGAACTGAGTTTCGTTAATAAAGCTTTGCCAGTGGCTCTAGATCTCCAAATGCCAGGGGTGCCATAGACCTGTGCAGCCTAAATCTCTAAGGCTGGGCCACAGACTTTTCTGCTTTGCTGATAAGAGATGGTTGATCAATAATTTTCCCCCAGAATGAACTGTGGCTTTGATTTGTGCACTAGAAAAATCATTGTCCCCTTTAAGGCTGGAACAATCCCTGCTCTCAACAAGGACATGATTGCCTGGTAGAAAAACACTGATCTCTGAGACAATTTACCTTCGGCAGAGCTGCTTCCTTGGAAACACATTTCCTCTCGGGATGTGTTAGCCACAGCAGCAAAGTTTCCAGACTCGGATCTACTTACCATTTACAGACCACTAAAAGAAGTGGTTGGATCTGCCATGTCTCTGTCTCCAAATAGCTTAGGCTGCTAATTTAGACAAAAAATATGGTATGAAAAACAGACAAAAACCATTTTTCTTGAGCTCCTAAAACATATGTGTGGTCTAGAATTTGTCAGTAATTGAGGTACACCATACAGAGTTTGATATAAATTATTTGATCACAAAATTCATGTGGTTCTTAAGTAAATGGCTTAATTGTATAGGATTTTTAATGATGTGTAATTGTTAGATTTTGTACTATATAATTTGTTTTTTCATTTTGTTTGTTTGGGGGTTTTTGTTCCTTTGTTTTGAGACAGAGTCTCACTGTGTCCCCCTTGGTAGAGTGCCATAGCATCAAATAGCACCAAAGCTCATAGCAAACTCAAACTCCTGGGCTTAAGCGATTCTCTTGCCACAGCTTCCCAAGCATATGGGACTACAGGCGCCCACCACAATGCCTGCCTATTATTTTGTTGCAGTTGTCGTTGTTTAGCTGGCCTGGGATGGGTTCGAAACCACTAGCCTCGGTGCATGTGGTCAGCACCCTACCCATTGAGCTACAGGTGCTGCCCTGTATTATGTAATTTAGTTGCTGTTGCTCTTCGATAAGACGTTAAATAGTAATATAAGCCTTGCGTGTTTGGGGATACCAAAGGCTTTAACCATTAGATGTATTACTAAAACAATAAAATATGCCTCTTTAGCTACCTAGTATAGACACTGTTTCTTCCTTTTTTTTTTTTTTCTTTTTTTGAGACAGAGTCTCAAGCTGTTGCCCTGGGCAGAGTGCCGTGGCATCACAGCTCACAGCAACCTCAAACTCTTGGGCTTAAGCAATTCTCTTGCCTCAGCCTCCCAGGACTGCAGGTGCCTGCCACAGCACCCAGCTATTTTTTTGGTTGCAGTTGTCAATGCTCTTTGGCAGGCCTGGGCTGGTTTCAAACCCACCAGTTCCAGTGTTTGTGGCTGGCACCCTAGCTGCCTGGACTACAGCTGTAGAGCCAGAAATAAAAACTATTTAAAATAATATTCTTACTGTAGGACAGATAATTAAGAGAAAAAAAAAAGACTGTGAATTAAAATATTTTTCTTTAGACAGAATCTCACTTGGTCAGCGTGATAGAGTGCCGTAGCATCTTAGCTCACAGCAACCTCAAACTTTTGTGTTCAAGTGATCCTCTTGCCTCAGCCTCCCAAGCAGCTGGGACTATAGGCAACCACTATGATGCCAGGATATTTTTTTCTTCTTTCGAGAAGGGGTGAGGGTGGGGGGTCTCGCTCTGGCTCAGGCTGTTCTTGAACCTGTGAGCTCAGGCAATCCACTCGCCTCGGCCTTCCAAGTGTTGGGATTATAGGCATGAGCCAACATGCCCAGCAAATTAAAATGTTTCAAGCAAAGAAATCAAGAATTTGCTATAGAGGATAAAAAGACTTAATCAGCTTTGACTAGATTTACTGCTTCTAATTGCTTAATTTTGATGTCATTCTTTCTATTATGTGTTTTTATGTTTGGAGTTCCTTTTTGGAAAAAATTTATGTTTTATTTCTTAAATCCTTTGGGCCTGGTTCTTCTTTCACCTTGGCTTCTTCTCCCTTTTCTAAAAAGAAAAGCATGCTCGGGGGAGGTTGCTCACTCCTGTAATCCTAGCACTCTAGGGGGCTGAAGTGGGTGGATTGCTTGAGCTCAGGAGTTTGACACCATCCTGAGCAAGAGGGAGACCCCATGTCTACTAAAAAAAAGAAAAATTAGCCCAGCATGGTGGCAGGCACCAGTAGTCCCAGCTAACTGGGAGGCTGAGGCAAGAGGATTGCTTGAGCCCACCAGTTTGAGGTTGCTGTGAGCTATGATGCCATGGCACTCAATCCCCACCTCCCTGAGGAAGAAAACCTTTTGCAGATGTTAATTTCTGCATTTTTAATTTGTCTCCTGGTAAAGCAAAAGTTAATGACCAAACTTTAGCTGTTTAAAATTAGTGAAAGTTACCCAGATGCTTTGAAAGATGACTGAATAAGTAATGTTGTGGGATACTTTGCATGGGTAGCACTTCTGGGAGTTCTCTTAGCTTTTGGTTTTCACCAGGAATTTCTCCTTTTCAGTCTACTTTTATGTGGAGGTGAGGAGAATTGGAGCAACTTGTCAAAATCATTCCATGCAAGAAAAATGAGGGTTTGGGGTCTCTGGAATCGACAATTTGGACAGAAGCGCAATAATTGTACAAGAATATAGATAAAGTACTTGCCAGTGGTCTTTGTGTGAAGCTGATTTATAGCGTGCAAATATTTATGGAGTGCTTATTCTTTGCCAGGCACTATCATAGGCACTGCTGATGGGAGTTTACTCAGAATCATGCAGGTTTAGTTCACAGTGGAAGCATCAATTCTTCCCTAATCTTTGGGGAAAAGCAATATCAATTCTTCCCTAATCTTTGGGAAAAAGGAATCTATCTTCTTTTTTAAAAACATAAGCTAGGCTCAGAGCCTGTGACTCAACAGGCTAAGGCGCCAGCCACATACACCTGAGCTGAAGGGTTCGAATCCAGCCCGGGCCTGCCAAACAACAATGACAGCTGCAACCAAAAAATGGCCGGGCGTCGTGGTGGGCACCTGTAGTCCCAGCTACTTGGGAGGTGGAGGCAAGAGACTCGGTTGAGCCCAGGAGTTGGAGGTTGCTGTGAGCTGTGATGCCAGAGCACTCTATCCAGGGTGACAGCCTGAGGCTCTGTCTCAAAAAATAAACAAAATTAAAAAAAAAACATAAGCTAGTAAAACTTCCACTTTTTTGGAACTCTTTGTTTCTTTTTTTTTTAAATTTTCCTTTTTTGAAATAAAGTCTCATTTAGTTACCCTGGGTTGAGTGCCATGGTTTCACAACAACCTCAAATTCTTGGGCTCAAGAGATCCTCGTGTAGGCCGGGCAGGGTAGCTCACACCTGTAATCCTAGCATTCTGGGAGGCCGAGTTGGGTTGATTGCCTGAGCTCACAGGTTCAAGACCAACCTGAGCCAGAGCAAGACCTTATCTTTAAAAATAGCTGGGCGTTGTGGCAGGAGCATGTAGTCCCAGCTACTTGGAAGGCTAAAGCCAGAGAATCACTTCAGCCCAAGAGTTTGAGGTTGCTGTGAGCTATGACCCACAGGACTCTACTGAGCATTTGTATAGGATTTTTAATGATGTGTGATTGTTGGATATTGTATTATACAATTTTCTTTTGTTTTTTGAGGCAGAGTCTCACTATGTCGCCCTTGGTAGAGTGCTGTGGCATCATATCTAGCCACAATCTTCTTGATCCTCATCTGGCATGAAAGGGGTTCAGCCCTTTCTGTTGGTGGCCCGGAGGAACCTTAGACCCTGAGCAAGAGGCAATGACTTGCTCTTGGCTGTCTGGATCGGGTCAGGCTGGGCTGTCCTAGACTCTGCATGATGTGGAAACAGCTGCGCATCCTCACATCTCCAACACATCCAAAGCTGCTGAGAGTTTCCAGGTCAGCCCACATCTGCTACTTCCGTCATACTCAGTTTTGGACTATTCCTTCCTAAGTCTTCCTTAAGGCACACGTTGATCAACAATATACATGACACTGATATGTAGAACTCATCTTACTAGTCTGCATTTAGATGGGGGATATGTCTTCCCTTGTGGTCATAGGCTCACAAGTTTAGAAATCATCAGTTCTGGGATTTTCAACTTTATTCAAGAGCACTACAGTTCCTTGATGCTGCCAGGGATGAGAGTAGAGGTGGCTTAGACAATCAATTAACTTGGCTTTCATCTATTTTATAGATTAGGGTTCTACGTAGGACTTTTTGTTGTTGTTGTTGTTGTTGCAGTTTGGCCAGGACCGGGTCTGAACCCGCCACACTCGGTATATTGGGCTGGCGCCCTACTGACTGAGCCACAGGCACCGCCCTCTATGTAGGATTTGATTTAAAAGACATTCAGCAGTTTTAAAAACTATAGTTTGAAAACCACTAATTCAGCATAAGCTTTCATTTTGTAGCTGAGAAAACTAAGACCTGGATATTAGTCTAAGGTCATGGACAGCTACAGGTAGCCAAGAGTAAGGTGTAGCCTCTACAAGTTCAGGTGATTTGTTTTTGTTTTGTTTTTTTGAGACAGAGCCTCAAGCTGTCACCCTGGGTAGAGTGCCGTGGCATCACAACTCACAGCAACTTCCAATTCCTGGGCTCAAGCGAGTCTCTTGCTTCAGCCTCCCAGGTAGCTGGGACTACAGGCACCCACCACGACGCCCAGCCACTTTTTGGTTGCAGCTGTCATTGTTGTTTGGCGGGCCCAGGCTGGATTCGAACCCGCCAGCTCAGGTGTACGTGGCTGGCGCCTTAGCCCGTTGAGCCACTGGCGCCTTAGCCCATTGAGCCATAGGCGCCGAGCCTGGTGATTTGTTTTTTATACATCTATTTACAGGACCCAGGTGACATGACTAATGTGGGAAGAAGGCCCACACCCTTGCATCAGTGGCCACTTTTTCTCCTATAGCTTCACGCAGCAACTAACATCTGTTTTACAATGCTCACTTTATTTATTTATTTGTTTGTTTATTTTTATTAACTTTATGTAGGTCTTACTCTCTGATGGCTGGTGTTTTGAGAAAAGAGGGGGACATTTAGACACAGAGTGGCATGGAGAGAATTTTATTCACATAATATTAATGATTTTAAAGTGTACAATTCGGGTGACACCTGTGGCTCAGTGGGTAGGGCGCCGGCCCCATATACAAGGGTGGAGGGTTCAAACCCAGCCCTAGCCAAACTGCAACCAAAAAATAGCCAGGTGTTGTGGCAGGCGCCTGTAGTCCCAGCTACTTGAGGCAAGAGAATTGCCTAAGCCCAGGAGTGGTGTTTGCTGTGAGCTGTGTGATGCCATGGTACTGTACCAAAGGTGATAAAGTGAGACTCTGTCTCTACAAAAAATAAAAAATAAATATCATGGAAGAAGCCCAAGTGCCCATCAACCCACGAAAGGATTAATAAATTGTGGTACATGTATACCATGGAATACTATGCAGCCTTAAAGAAAGATGGAGACTTTACCTCTTTCATGTTTACATGGATGGAGCTGGAACATATTCTTCTTAGCAAATTACCTCAAGAATGGAAGAAAAAGTATCCAATGTACTCAGCCCTACTATGAAGCTAATTTATAGACTTCATTTGAAGGCTATAACCCAACTATAGCTCAAGAATATGGGGAAAGGGGCAAGAGAGGGGAGGGGAGGGGGGAGGTTGGGGTGGAGGGAGGGTAATTGATGGGGCCACACCTATGGTGCATCTTAGAAGGGTACAGGCAAAACTTACCAAATGCAGAATAGAGATGTCTTCATACAATAACTAATAAAATGCCCTGAAGGCTATTTTAAACAGTTTGATGAAAACATTTCAGATTGTATATGAAACCAGCACATTGTACCCATTGATTGCACTAATGTATGCAGCTATGATTTAATAAAAAAAAGAAGGAAAGAAAGAAAATCTCTTTCTAATAATTAGCTTACTACTCAGCTAACAGAAATGAAATTTCTATAACTATATACAACAAATACAATTTTACTAATTAGTTCAAAAAAGTCAGTAAAATGAACAGCAGAAACAACAATAACACAACAAATAGCAATGATAGCCAAGCCTTGAGAAGGAGAAAACTAATCTACAATTAAAATATTCTAAAAGTTTAGTTTTCAATAAAAAGTAATAAATCATTAAAATAAACAAAAAATTATGGTCCACTTACAAGATAAATTAATAAGAACTGTTCCTTAGGATGCGGAGACATTGGACATAACACAAAGAGACATCAAATCAACTGTTTTAAATATGCTTAAAGAATTAAAAGAAACTACAGATAAAGAGATAAGGGAAATTAAGAGATAAGGGAAAATTTGTTTCAACAAATGCAAAGTATTAATAAAGACATAGAAATTATAAAAAGGAACCAAACATAAATTCTGAAGCTTAAAATTTACAATAAACAATGAAAAATTCACTAGAAGCTTATCACAAAAAATATCTGAGAAGGCAGAGAAAGAATCAGTGGACTTGAAGATAGGTAAATTAAAATTATCCATTCTGATGAGCAGTGAGAAAAAGGAATGAAGAAAAATGAACAAGGACTAAGAAATCTGTGGGATACCATCTAGTGTAGCAATATATAAATGATGAAAATTTTAGAAAGAGAAAAAAAGAAAGGGGCAGAAACAATATTCAAAGAAGTAATGGATAAGAACTTCCAAAAAACTTCAATAAATTCCAAGCAGAATAAACTCAAAAAAATCCACACCTGGTCATATTAAAATCACACGGTCAAACGCCAAACCCAAAAAGAGAATCTCAAAAGCAAGAAAGAATGACAAGATAGCCTCAACAAGATTAACAGCTGATTTCTCAATAGAAACTACAGAAGACAGATGACAGTGGCATAATGTGCTCAAACTGCTTTAAGGCTATTGTCTGAAAATTCTATATTCAGAAAACTATTCTTCAAATGTGATGGAGAAATTAAGACAATCCTAGAGAAACAGAAACTGAGAGGAATTCTGACCAACAGACCTGCTCTACAAAAAAATACTAACATCAATCCTTAAGGTTAAAATGAAAGAACACTAGACGGTAACTCAAATCCATATGAAGAAACAAATAGTACCAGTAAAATATCTACAAAGGTAAATACAAAGGACAGTACACATGTATTTTCTTTTTCTAAAATTTTTTTCCTATATGATTTTAGAGACAACTGCATAAATTAATAATTATAAATCTGTGTTAATGGTCATGCAATTTTAAATGATGTAATTTGTACAATAATAACAGCAAAAAAAGTGAGAAGAGGGGATTTAATGGAATGGTGATTTTGTACATGACTAAAAGTAATTTCTTATTAATTCATTCAAACTAGATTTGTATAAATTATGGCATTAATTGTACTCCCAAAATACACATACACATACACACACACAAAAATATTTTAGTAAAAGAAATGACATGGGAATAAAAATGGTACACTCAAAAAATACATGTTTTATACAAAAATTGTCTCAATGGCAAAGAGAAGCAAACTATATAATGCATATAAAAAACAAATAGCAAGGGGAGGGGCAAGATGGCTGACTGGAAGCAGCTTCCAACAAAGGCTCCTGTCCAAGAGAAAAGATAACCTCCAGAAACTGAACAATTGAGCTGAAGACTGGGAGTCCAGCTGAGAGAGAGAAGTGATAACTGCAAGTCACCTTTCCTGATGCAAGCTGCGACTCCAAGAAACCAAACTTTAGGCAGAAAAACTGAACTAAAATTTTCCACCATTCTGATTTCCCTGGACACCCTCTCCCCCTTACCTGATGCACCAGAAGCCTGACCTCTGCTGAAACTGAGAGAGAAGGACTTGAGCAGCGCCCACCCTCCCTGGCTGCTGGACCAGATAGCCCGCCAAGTAAAAGACTCCGGGGTCCCACAGAGCCCCCGCCAGCCCCCAGGCCAGGGACTCCTCCCAGAACCGCGGGGCTCCACTCTGCCCCCACCAAGCCCACCAACCACAGTGCCCAGGAACTTGCCGGGACTCCTGTGCAGCTCCGATCCGTGCACTACCTGGCCTTGGCCCACCACTCACAGTGGCCAGGAACTCCAACGGTATCCCCACATGGCCCAGATTGGCACCCGCCGGGCCTTGGCCTGCCAGCAGCAGCTATCAGGAACTCTGCCAGGACTCCCACATGGCTCCAATCTGTGCCCCGCCTGGCCTCAGCCCACCAACAAAATGGGCAGGAACTCCACAGGGACTCCCATGCAGCTCTGATCTGTGCCCTGCTGGGCCTCAGCCCACTGCCTGCCATGGCCAGGGACTCTGCTGGAATCCCCGCACAGCCCCAATTGGCATCCCACTGGGCTTGGCCAGGGACCCCCACGCAGCTCTGATCAGCATCTGCCAGGACTCAGCCCTACACTCACAGCAGCCAGGGACTCTGCTGTGCCTTTGCTCACCACCTGCTGTGGCCAGGGACACCGCCAGGACCCCAGTGTGGCTCTGCACCATCCCACTGGGCCTCTGCATCCCGCCAACACCAGCCAGGGACTCCGCCAGGAACCTGACAGGCCTACGCCTGCCTGCCCAGGCCAGGAACTCCAGGGGCCACATAAGCCACGTCCTCCTCGACCCTCTCTGCCTCCGCACTGCCCCAGCCATAAGGGCCAGGAACTCAGGAGGCCGCGCAACCCATGCCCTCCTCCCAGTCAGAGACTGCCAGAGGTGCGGGCTCCCTTTGCAAAGGCCACCAGGTGCCGGGCACTCCCAGAACCTCATGCACCATCCTATGCCCTACTGCTTGATCCGGGCATGCCACACTCCAGAGCTGCTCCCACAGCCGGAACTCCCTGGCTGGGGCAGTCTCAGAGGAGCTACACAGGGTCATTCCCTACAAAGATCCAGCAACAACAGAGTGATCCTGCCAGGGTCTGATCTGGGAAAGACACGTCTTGAACTCTGAGGACAGTCATAGGCAACGGTGAAAAATAACCATGAGGTGGAAACAAAAGAAAAACTCTGGCCAAATGAATAATCAGAGTAGATCAACTCCCCCAAGGAATGAGGAGGTACATACAGCACAAGATCCCTTGCATAAGCAAATGGCTGAGATGTCAGAAATCGAATTCAGACTCTGGATAGCAGATCAGCAAAATGGAGGAAAAAATGGAATTAAAATTTTAAGCAGTAATCCAAAAGATGACCCAAAAGATGTCTTAAGAATTCAATGAATTCAAAGACAAAATGAGCAAAGGTTATGACACATTAAGACAAGAAGTCACAGCCCTCAAAGATCTGAGAAATACAGTAGAATCCCTCAGCAACAGAATGGAGCAAGCAGAAGAAAGGATTTCTGACATGGAAGACAAAGCTTTCAAATATTCCCAAACTTCCAAAGAGGAAGAGAAATGGAAGGCAAAAATGGATCATTCTCTCAGACAGCTCTGGGATAACTTGATGAAAACCAAAATTCGCCTAATAGGTTACCTGAAAATGATAAAGTGGCATCACAAGGCACAGAGTCTCTTCTTTATGAGATTATGAAAGAGAACTTTCCAGATAAGCCAAGAGATTCTGAAATTCAGATAGAAGACAGTTTCAGAACCCCAGCAAGACTCAACCAGAATAACACATCCCCCAGGCACATCATAATTAACTTCACTAAAGTTAATATGAAGGAGAAAATTCTGAAAGCAGCCAGACGTAAGAAATCCATTACCTACAAGGGGAAGAATATTCTCTCTGATCAAACCTTTCAAGCTAGATGAGAACGGCCATCGACTTTTAATCTCCTAAAACAAAATAACTTTCAAAATAACTTTCAACCCAGTATTCTATACTCAGCCAAACTGAGTTTCATTTATGATTGAGAAATTAAATACTTTAATGACATCCACATGTTGAAGAAATTTGCTGTAACTAAACCAGCTCTCCAGGATATTCCAGACCTGTCCTCCATAAGGACCAGTGTAATCCTCCACCACAAAAGTAAACTCACCCAGAAGCTTTTTATCAAATTTCAACTTCCACAGTGATGAAAGGATTAAAAATGTCCACTGGATTTTCTAAAGATTTATCATTATTTTCAATTAATGTGAATGGTTTAAATTGTCCTCTAAAGAGGCATAGGTTGGCTGACTGGATACAAAAACTCAGGCCAGATATCTACTGCATACAAGAATATCATCTTACGTTAAAAGATAAATTTAGACTTAAGGTGAAGGGATGGTCATCTATATTCCAGACAAATGGAAAACCGAAAAAATCAAGTGTCGCAATATTATTTGCAGATACAATAGACTTTAAACCAACCAAAGTAAGGAAGGATAAAGACAGACATTTCATATTTGTTAAAGGTACTACTCAATATGATGAGATTTCAATTATTAATATTTATGCACCCAAACACAATGTGCCTCAATTTATAAGAGAAACGCTAACAGACATGAGCAACTTGATTACC
>CAUYRH010180782.1:0-39542 GCA_963574655.1 Perodicticus potto
CCTTTACCTCTTTTATGTTTACATGGAGGGACCTGGAACATATTCTCCTGAGTAAAGTATCTCAAGAATGGAGGAAAAAGTGTCCAGTGTACTCAGTATTTCTATGAAACCTACTTATATTTACTCACACTTTGTTATGAAAAATGGAACACAACTATAGCCCAGGATGAAGGAAAGAAATTGAGTAGGAAGGGAAGGTAGAAGGAAGTTTTGATAGAGGGAGGGTAAAAGGCAGGACCACACCTATGGAGCATATTGCAAGGCTACAAGTCAAATCTGTCAAATGTAGAACATAAATGTCTTAACATAATAATCAAATAAATGAGGCAAAAGCTATGTTGATTGGTTTGATGTAACCACGTCAGATTGTATAAAAAAAATGAACACATTGTACCCCACATATGCATAAATGTATTCATGATCTATGTGTATTTGACTTAATAAAAAAAAGAAAAATGTCAATATTGTTATTAATACCAATAATAGCAGTAAAAGTAATTTCAACTCACCTTCACTGAGCACTTTCTCAATGCGAGAAACTTTTTTCACATATTTTATTAATTCTTAAAACAAGGAATTAAACATTGCTATTATTATTCCTATTAAACAGATGAGGAAACCGAAACTTTGAGTAAGAGGTCTTCCCAGCGAAGTCTGGCCAGGAAAAAACACTCAGATAATGTGACCCAAACCTCTGTTCTATTGAGTCCTACACCTCTTAATCACCTAACTTTTGCTCTCTGTCATATACTGTGTGTGTATTTACCTCACAAGTATTCACAATAAAAAAGCATTGCAGGAGTTAAAATCTCTATTTTATACATGAAGAAAGGTCAGTCACCTGCCAAGGCTCCCCAAGTTCACAGCCAGGCAGAGGAGAGTTGGTCCACCTGACTCAGAAACCCTGCCTCTGTGCGTGGCACCCACCCCACCAGCCAGACCCCTCTCTACTTGTCACGACGACACATTAGTAAACAAAGTGATGCTGCCTTGTGACCCCCGTCAGGTCTCAGCTCCAGGTGACTTGACAGGGCTTTACTTAATTTATAATAAAAGCAATGTTACAACTTAAGTTTAACATAAAAAAAGAAATGGATTCTCCAGCTTCCAAGAAAATAAAACTGTTTGGAATGATATAATTCAATTAAGATTTATCAGAGGACTAATGTAACATCAAGCAGAAACATCCCAGCAGGAGCCACGTCAGTGTACGGATGACGAGCCTTGGTGGACAGAGGCGCAGTGATTGGGCAGGCCCTGTGGGTGCCATTCATCCCCCCCTTGGCACTTGACACCCATTAGCTCTGCTCCATTTCCAGTGTCCAGAATCCAAACTCTCTCCTTGACAGCTGGTCTCTGAGTGCCAGGCAGGCCAGCGGTGCTGGGGAGTTGCCACCACCACCCAGCAGTCCTCAGCCCATGCCTGGGGGAGCTGATTGGTAATTCCCCACCTCCCTTGTCCCTTGGCAATATACCTGTGAGATTTTCACTGCAGTGTCAGAATTCCTTAGTGGGATAACTGTTGTCTACAGTGCCACCGTGCCCGTAACCAAAGACTCTTGATAAGACCCCCTAATTATCTTCCTCATTTCCTCTCTCTGGCTTCCCACTCCTCTGCTTTTCCCAGGGTCACCTTCCAAGCAAACTCTTTGCATTTGAAGACTGAAACTGGGTTTCTCCCAAAGCGACATCTGAGATAAAATAAAGTATTTTTCAAGTTTACACTCGTAATAGAAGCTGAATGCTTGAGGCGGAGGGGTAGACTAAGTCGTAGGGATATGATAACAGATGAGACACACAATTCCGTTCTCCCATGGAGCTGACAGTTTAGCGAGACTTTGAGACAGTGAGAAAGTATCTGCAGTTTGTCAAAGGAGGTCATCACAGTGGCCTGAGAGGGGCCAGTCCAGAAGGAATTTGTGAATGGTGCTTCTCCTGTCCTGCTACACAAAGAGGAGGTCACGGTGCGGATGGTGCCGCACGCAGAAGGCAGAGCATAGCAACAGGTGAACGGGGACTGAGAAGGCGCCGCGGCCGCAGGACAGAGAGAGGGGCAGCAAGACGAGCAAGGTGGCAGGGAGTCGGCAAGGCCACATCTAGAAGGGACTTGAGAATCTGTTGTACTGTTGTAAACAAGAGAGGGGGAAGACCCGTCTGGCAAAAATGTGGAGACTTGATAGAGTAAGGGCCAGAGTTCCTGCAGAAGTCCAGTGGAGAGACTTTGGCAATGTGTCTTGCTTCCTTTTGATGAAAGTGTCACTTAGAGATGAGTTTAACAGCACAGAACAGAAAATTAATAAAATGGAAGCTAAACAAGTTAGGAGTTTATTTTTTTGTTCCCTCATGTAACAAAAAGTCCCAGAGTAGGTGTTTTGTTGGCTTTGTTTATTAGTCCAAGGATGGGGACGCAGTCTCTGTGGCAGTGCTGACGTTGTCCCACATTCTCCGCACAGTCACAAGGAACCCAAATCCCCCCCAGTCCCATTGTGTCAGCAAATGTGACACAGCCAGCCAAGTCCACTTTTTAAGACTTTTTTAGGAGTCTGACCAATGGTCTCTGCTTAAACAAAGTTGTTTTTAAGTGTGTCAGTTGGCCACCCACAACTGAAAGGGGAAGTGGGGTTCTTAGCTGATCACTTTACTGTGGAGCAAACACATGGTGTGCCATTAACATGGAAGAAAGGGAAGTGGATATTGGGGTGGCACTCAGAAGCTCCCCCAAATCTATGCGCCACAGAACATTAAACCAAGGAACAGCGAGGGAGGAGCTCGTGGCAGTGACCACAGTCCCGGCACTGCCTAATGCCCTTCTTTAATATATTTCATAAAATAGTGGAGCATAAAGATATTGATGTTTCTCTAAGCAAAAATCGCCTAAGAAAGTTGAAAACGTGATAAATGGGAATAGCCAAGGAAACCACCAGTCTGCACACCTGAAATTGCGTCCTTCCCACAAATCCCTGTTCCTGGGCTTTGGCTTACATTGGTAATTGGTTATGCTTTCGGAAGAAGGCGTGTTCTGTGATTATTTAAAGAAAACAGGAAAAGGCACAGGAGTGCAGTAGGAAAAAGACTTGCTCATCAGGAGTGAGCAGGCTCATTCTGTTGGCCTTGGTTTCCCCTTTTATAAAACCTGGTGAAGGGCACAGGCCTTAGAGGCTTCAAAGGGTCTCACACGCACTCTCTTGTATGTGCACTCTGTCTTCATATATACACATATAAATTTCAAATTGCACACAACTTTATGGCCACCTTTTATTCACACACACACACCCCTCCGCTCCCCACACACAAACGTCAGCGTCCAGCACTCTTTGCCTTAGTGTGTTGCTACTGCTGATTAAAAACACTGGGCAGAATATTCAAGTAATAAATGTGCAGAGCAGCCAGGACTAAATTTTGACCCAGCATGGAGGGAAAGGAGGTTAGACAGACTGAAACCAGAACGGGGCAGGCTTTGGGTGTGAGGGGAGGGTTTGCACCACACACATCCCCCACTGCGGGGCCCAGGGGAGCTGCAGGTGCAGAGAGGGTCCTGGCAGCTGGCTCTGTAAGAAGGTACTGAGTTGGGGGTGAGAGCCTCAAGGAAAAGGCCCCCAATCCTTGCTTTGCCTTAGGATGGTGTATTTGAAGTGTGACCAAAGTCTTCGTCACCTAAAATAAAGAGCCTTGGGAAATGTGGTTGCCACAGTGAAGGGAAGCTTCTGAGGAGAAAATCCCCAGGACTTCAGGGTGGGGCTGGGGGACAGCCCATCCACGGGCCTTTCCGCTTCATGCTGTGAGCCCCCATGTATTCTCTGCACCACTGTGACCTCCTGTCCCCTATCACACGCCTGCAGATTGTGGAACAAAATTAACTGGCCCCGGTGTCTTGCTGAGTTCGGTTAAGCTGCTCCGGCTGCCAGGAGGGGACGGAAGGGCCACTCACATGGCTCTAGGCATGGTTGACATCTGGCCTGTACTGGTGGCCATCCAATCACCACTCACCAAACCCGCGTGTCACAGCAGACCGCCCTGGGACACAGAATAATGAAGCCCAGGTTCCCAGGCCAACGGGGCAGGTGTTGGTGTGGGAGGGAAGGGCCCAAGAGGGTCACTGGGCTCCTTGTAGACCCATTCTCTTCTGTTTTATTGGGTTTTCTTTTTTTAAGTGGAGCAAGAAATAGACACACGAAATGACAGACAGGAGGAAGGACATGCCACAGAGGGGTACCATCCGGGGGCCGGAAGCAGCAAGGCTGGGAGCCCGTTTTCTAAATGGTGTGGTTGGTCCCCCCATGAGTATGAGCTAAAGCCTCTGCCAGTTCACCCTATAGTCAATGGGGAGTTCACGGAGGACTTGGTACAGGGGTCAGATTGTGTTCAGGGATATTTTTAAGCTGACAGCTCAACAAGATAGAGGAGGCCCAGCGGGGAGCTGCGTTGGAAAGAAGAGGATGAGAGGGGCAAGTGTCCCAGGGAAAGGCACCACGGTCCCTCCGGAGCAGCAGTGAGACGACAGAGCCCCATGCAGTGAGCATCCATGACACCACGTCCAGTAACGTTGGGGACAATTCCAGCTCCACTCTACAGATAGGAAGAGGATCCAGCTGGCAAGATCAAGACCTTGTGGATGTAATTCCAGTTCATCCTTCCAGGACATCTGTGGGCTCAGGCTTTGCAAATGAGGTGCTCCTTAATGGTGACAATTATAAATTTTCTCCAGAATTTCTGGCATGCTAATGAATATCTTAAATGCTTTTAGAAAGAGATCATCCCCACATATGAAGAGAAATTTCAAGGATAGAGCTGGGGTCACGCATTTTTAATCACATTCGTTTTTAAGAGCCTTAATAAGAGATTTTGAAATAAAGTCCCCAGAATTTAAGTATCTTTGCTCAGTCCCCTTCCAAGCCACTGCGAGAGTGACTCTCTGTCAACTACAGGCTGGCACGGACGTGTTTGGAAAGTATTAGTGATATTTTCTGGAAAACATAACCGTTTCCTAAATTTGTATTCATTTCTCTGAGCTGTTGGCTTATTTCTGGATATTAATTTAAATCCTCTTCTAATTTTAATTAGAGGTAGGTGTTGAGTATTTTTTGCTTTTTTTTTTTCTTCTTCTAAGATAGAATGTTAACTTCAGCAATGCGGGGATTTAAAGTCTCTGTATTTATTCTGGGACTTAACAACAAGGAGTGGGGATTAATATTTGGATAGGGAATACGTAAGCGCATCCGCTGAGCCTTTGGAAATTAATTAAAAATGTTTTAAGATTTTTTAAATGGGTCATTTAGTTAAATCACCCTGAAGTAATGAACTTGTGTAAACCGAGTTTTACTACAAGTCTTAGGCATTTGAGTGTTTAATGGCTCCTGGTTTATCCTACCTCAATATTCATGAGCTCATCTCCCTCTCTCTTTTCTCTCTCTTTGCAGCCCCGCGACCCACCTGCCTTCCCACGGCACTCCTGCAGCGCTGCCCAGGCTCCCCTCTCTCTCCTCAGCCTTCATGCTGGTTCATGCCTGGTTTTTATTAACTCACATTTTATTTCTAATTGACAAATAACTGTCTATATTTATGGGGTTACAGTCTATGTTTCCAGTGTATACATGTGGGGAAACACGATTCATTCAGGCTCATTAACAAATCTGTGCTCATTTGTTTTTGCACCTCCCTCTGTCTGAACCCCTTCCCCAGACCTGCCCAGCACTGAGAAATCCCTACACAGTCTGCAGAACGTCACAGGGACATCCTTTTTCTTTACCAAGACCTTCAACAAATCTTCTAGACAAAATTTATATATCATTCTTCTTATCATATCTACCCTTCAAACAATACATTTTTATTCATAATAAGATCATTTTCTAGAATTTAAATATCTGCCTCCCTTTTTCTCCCATCACAGGAGTCCCGGTAGAGTTTCAAAAACAACAGTGATTCCAAACCCTGCACTCAGCGCCCTGTTCCACCTCTTTCCAGGAGAAATAATGTAACTAAACAACAAAAACCTAATTGTTTGGTTTTTGTTTAACCTGCCAAGTAGATTATACTTTGAATCTGTCCATGGTGTGTGTTGAGTTCAGCCCTATGCTGGAGATTTGCTTAGTGTGGCTATTGAATGCCAACCGAAAGGAAAGGCGGGAAACTCTATTGATTTCATAGCTTAAATTTACAGTTTTCTATTTTAAGGAACACAACTGTGATATCAAGAATTGAAACGAAATAAGAATGACATGGTCTGATTAAACCCTGTGAACGATACAGTAGAATTTTTTCTGCATTAGGAGTTTTTGTATTTTCTTCTGTGAAGGAATCAAATGTTAAAACTTTGATGAGAGGAAGAGGTGCCGTAGCCAGCCTGAGCTGTGCAGCCAGGAGGGAATGTCTTGTAGAGACAGGTAATGCAAACTGGACTCAGAAATTGTCTAAATGAACTTTCATTATTTTAAGCCCAGAGAGTTAACAAGCATAACTAAAGTTTATTCTCCTAGCAAAATTTCCCAGAAAGTCTTCAGAATAGTATTTTGGAAACCTAGGATTTTATAAAACATACTGTCAAAGATGATTCTCCAGAAACATGTCACTTTCTAAACTATTCTTCATACTGTTGCTATTACTTTCTTTACAGCACCATGGGCCAAATGCACAGAGTGTGGACCCCCATCTGTGGCCTGAATCCCAGCTCTGAGAGGCTGGTGGTGCTTGGCCCACCACCCTCAGCTCCAGTCTCCTCCCACAGGTGCAATAGCACCGTGTGGCAGCCCAGCTCACCTGATTAATGGCAGGGGTGCCGTCCCCTCTCCCCGCTCCCTGGAGAGGGAATAGCAATAAACTTGCACGCTTAAGCTGCCCATTCTAAAGAATGCCATGTTCTGAATTATCCTTTAATCTCTTGTGAATCGAGAAACTGGATTAACAAGTTTATTTCAATTACATAGGGAAAAAGAATTAAAGGAATTAATGAAAATGAAGAAAGAAAATTCCAGAAGTATATTTAAAAACCTATGCTCAGGACAAGAGCAGTGTCAGTATAGAAGGGACAAGGCCGCATTTAACAGCCGTCGTCTTACGTAGATCCTAGTCCTTTCCAGAAACGTAACGGCTTTGCCTACCCACTCCTCACCACTGCAGCAGTGAACCGGGAATAGAGATTTCCTCTCTCCAACACAAGCACTAACGTAACAATTTAGTGCGTGGGGGCACCTGGTTTTGAAACCCTGGGCATTCCCAGTGCTGCGGTGAAGCAGACGGCCAGGTGGAACGAGGAGGAACGGAAGGGCAGGGGTCCCGGTCTCTCCACTGGTTTAAGGGAAAGCGAACCGCAGTCGCGGCGGTGGCTCTGCTGGGGACAGGCTTTGGGAGACACAGTGGTGGTGACCTGAAGGCTTCAGGTTCCAGGTTACAGAGGAGCGAGATGCACGACCCGACTTGCTTTTCCCTGGGGCCTTCGAGAAACTGTTCTTCTTGTTTCCCTAGGATTCCACGTACAGACAGCTGCACCGCACGCACCACAGCCCCGTCGTGCGGTGAGTTCCCCTCATCTGTGAGCTGGGGAAGGCAGTGAGACGCTGCCGTTCTTTGAGACGAATCCAATCCAGCTCCGACCAGCAGGAGGACCCGTGTGGGGCGAGGCCGGGAGGGGTCAGAGGGCGGCAGGAACAGAAGTGTGTGGGAAACTGAAATTAGAAAACCCTACCGTTTCCAGCTTCGTTTGCAGGAAAAGGATCACATCTATTTCTCCCGATTTCGAGGGGTTTAAATAGAACTTTCTGAGAATAATTCCTTTACGTCGACTGGTTGGTTTGCCTGCCTTCATTCATCCGTCCATGAGCGGAAGAAAAACATCACCGCCTGGCGACGACGGCGCAGCCCTGGACCAACGTGCGCAGGCGCTCCCTTCCGTCTCACGCTCATGACGTCATGTGACGTGGCGCGGACGCCCCCTGCCGACGCGCGGCGCAGAGCTGGATCCCGGTCCTCACTGCTTCGCTTGTGAATGGCCCCCGGGGGTGGCGCCCTGCGACGGCCTCCCCGCGCCCGCTGCGGCCCCAAGGCCAGTGGGAAGCGCGCGGGGTCCGCTCCCCAGGGGCGTCTTCAAACCACGGGAACCCGCCGTGCCGACTCGGCCGGGAGGCCGTCAAGGAAGGACTCCTCACAGACAAGTCTCGGCAACCGCGCCCGCCGGTGGAAACTGTTCTCGCGAAAACGGATCTGTGGAGGAAAGGAAAGTATAGCAGTGATTTTAAGGCATCAGTCAGTAGGGTCCAATTAATTGTGTAGTGTCGCCCCGTTTTCCTTACTAGAATCCCGAGCTCCCCAGAATTCGGCTCCTGACAGAAAAGGCCAATGAAGGCCCCAGAGGCTCCAGAGTGTCCTTTAGAAGGTCCCTGTCCCGAAAGGCAGGCCACTCGTGCTTGGGTGTCCTCCGTGTCACCTTCCACTCCTCATCTCCCGACTTCGAGCCTCCTTGCTGTCAAAATGACTCTAATCCTGGTAAGGAACCGGCCGCCCAGGGGAGCCGGAGTCGGGAGGTTTCGGAGGAGCCGATTCCGGGAGAGAAAAGAGCGAAGAGGAGGGGACGGACATAGCCCGACCCGCGAGAGGGCTGCAGCCACCCAGACGCCAAACGTCCTTGCAGGGATGACCCCAAGGGCGCCGACAAGCCGGCCGAGAGTGAAGCTTCACTGACTGCCCTGAACACGCGTGTTCACCTGTTGTCACTCGCTCTCACATTTCCACGCCGAAGTCACCAAAGTCGTTGGGAAAGAGACTCCAAGGCCCACGAAGCCTGAAGCACTGACTTTATGGCTCTTTATAGAAAAGCAAAACACTTCTGGAATCATCCATGTTACAAGGATCTTCGCCCAGTCATCGGATGAGACTCGCTTTTGTGAATCACCGCTACACGCTCTCTGGAGCGCCTGGAGAGCTGCCATAACCGAGGTGCCACAGTGTCCAGAGGGTCAGCCACTGGGCAATGATACCTCCAAACAGGGTTATGTCTTTAAAAACACATTACTGATTTTAAAAAAAATGTTGACTGTAAAATTTGCTTCAGAGATCCTGCAGGCTCCTTCTGCCTGAGTGCTCTCCGGTGCCCACACGGACACACTGTCATCTCTCAGGGCTCCGCTCCGATGCCACCGTCTCAGAAAACCTTCCCGCGCCCAGGACCTGGCCAGGCTCTCTGTCCCCTGCGCCTTCCAGCGCCCCGTGTGGTAGAAACGCGAACGCAGTTAGTTCCCTCCCAGCAGCTCTGTCACCCGACCAGCGACCACCTCACAGGTGCCCAGTCTCAGGTCTGCTCCTGCTTCTGGCTGACACTCACACCTGTCACCATAGTCCTCTGTGAAGCTCTCGGTTCCTCACTTATTTTGAAAGTAAACAGGAGAACCAAAAGTCATCTCTCAGATGGAAGCTCCTCAGGTCACAGCCTGCCTGGTCAGGTGGGGAGGTTGACCCACCTCCCAGCGAGTTCTGAGAAATGTCTGAGAAAGGGCTGCCACCTGTCCCCTGCTTCCTGCAGTCCTGGTGGCAGCCTTAGCCTGACTTCAGGTGGCCTGAGGACCAACCGCCTCATTAAAATAAAGCTCACTTTATGCCTTCAGTGGCCAAGGCCACTGGGCATGCGTGACAAGGGCTGCGGCTAGTCCCCGACTGAGGCCAGCATGTGCAGCCAAAGGTTTGGGCTTCCAAATCAGGGGTGGGTGGACACAATATCCAGACCCAACCTGCTGCCAAATAGCTGCAAGGCCTCTACAAATTTTGGGGAAAAAATATCTTTTGGCATAAAAGGCAAATTTTATGCTTTAATCAAAACAACTGCCAAGATTTTTTTTTAATGACACAGTTAAAAAGCATTTCATGAAAAGGGCAGTCTGGGAGAAGGAGTGGGAAGCGAAAGAATGTTCTGCCTCAGACACTACCTCACTGTGGTAAGAAAAACAGAATAAAATAAAATGAAAGATTTGCTTTGCTCTTTCAGGAGAAAGCAGCCAGTCCAGCAAACAAAGAGCCCTTCTGAACACTAAGGACTCCTGGTTACGACAAATAAGGTTGGCCTCAGAGTAAGTTCCATCCCCAAGATTTACAACCTCCAGCTGCCTGGAAAAGGTTAGCTCTTCGGTAGGCTCCTTCCGTTAAATGTGCTCCATTCTTGTTTGTCTACAATGTTAAAGAAATGGGGAATTTTAAGTCTAGTAGTTAATTCCAGTCAGTCATGGCAACAAAAACCAGACATGGTTTCCAACCCACGTTACTTAATGGCTGTGAAATCTTGGACAAGATCTTAGCCTCTCTGAGCTCAGTTTTATCTCTCTGTAAAATGTGCAGAATGCTGCCTACAGCATGGCTGAGAGTAATCCACCTTATTCCTCCGCCTCTGAACCCCACACTTAAAGACATGCATAGAAGAGGGCTCAGGACCATAGCGTGAAGACCCACGTTTGCAGTGAGGAAAACTGAGGCGCTTAATGTGAAGAAGTGACACATAGGGGACGTGAAAACATCTCCAAGTAAGTGAAGAGCTGTAGGCACGAGTGGACTGAGGCTTCTGTAGTGACAGGAGGGTTGGGGACAAAGGATCAGCAATTGCAGGGAGATATTTTAGGTTTTGAGTTTTTCTCTATGAATTTAAGAAGTACAACTGCAATTGTGTTATGTGGGTACATTGTGTAGCAGTAAAGTCTGCATTTTTAGTATATCTGTCACCCAAATAATGTACATAGTACCCATAGAGTGATTTATCATCATCCACCCCGTCCCGCCATCTTTCTGAGGCTCCAGCATCTGTCAATCCGCCCCGTGTCCATGGAGCATTATCCAGCTCCCACTGGTGAGAATGTGCGATATTGGCCTTTCTGTGAGTTGTTTCACTTAATAGTTGTTGCGTTAACGGAGACGCAAAGTGTAGGGTTAGAAGACCACCCTACTATAGCCTCCAGTTTCACTCATTCTGCTGCAAATGACACTATCTCATCCTTTTTATGGCTGAATAGTAATCCATTGTGCGTGTGCATGTGTGTGGCCATATTTTTATTGTCATCTGTTGCGGGACACTCAAGTTGATTCCTTTGCTTTGCTATGGTAAACAGTGCTGTGGTAATCTTCACTCCCAAGAGCAGTGTCCTCTGGATATAATGATTTCTTTTCCTTTGGGCAGATACCCAGTAACGGGATTGCTAAAGAGAATGGTAGTTCCATTTTTAGTTCTTTGAGAAATCTCCATATCATTTTCTGTAGAGGGTGTACTAATTTACATTTGCACCAGCAGTGTACAAGCATTCCCTTTCTTCACATCCTCAGCAGTATCTGCTATGTGTTGTCTTCTTAACACTAGTCATTTGGACTAGAATATAACAATATCTCGCCATGGTTTTGATTTGCATTTCTCTGATGATTAGTGATACTGGGCATTTCTTGGCCATTTGTCTTCATTTGAAAAGTGTCTATTCATGTACTTTGTGCATTTTTTTAAATGGGATTATTTGGGTGTTTTGTTGAGTTGTTGGAGTTCCTTGTAAATTCTGGGTATTAGACTCCTGTTTGATGCATGGTCTCCCATTCTGCAGGTCGTCTGTAAACTCAGTTGATTATTTCTTTTACAATGCAGAAGCTTTTTAGTTTAAGTCCCATCTGTTTATTTTCGGTTTTGTTGTTTGTGTTTTTGAGGTCTTGGTCATGAATTCTTTGCCTAGGCCAACGTCCAGAAAAGTTTTCTCTTAAGTTTTCTTCTAGTATCTTTATGGTTTCAGGTCTTATCTTTTAAGTCTTTAGTCCATCTGGAGCTGATTTTTGTATAGAATGAGAGCTAAGGGTCTGGTTTCATTCTAGTGCCTTTGACAATCCAATTTTCCTGTGACCATTTTGTTTTAGAATGAGGCTGATATGGAATATTGATTACAGGTGGGTTATAAAGTCAGACGGATCGCACCTCTTTTATGAGCTGTGTGACTTTAGGAAGTATTCCTTACTTGCTGGTCTCACTTTTATTTCTAAAAAATGGAGCCAATTATAATCCTCAAAACCAATTTACAATCCAGATTACAAACGCTTAGTGATACTTAGCACTCTGTGCCCAGCTCATAACAAACATGACAAAACAAATAACATTAAAAATATGTGTAACAAGGCAGTAGTATCAGCAGCTGGTGCCATTTTCCAACATCGGAGAGAGTCATCCAAGGCAGGAATAGTAACCATCCCAGGGCTTTGGCATGAGCCTAGCAAAGATGTCAACATTGTCAAAGAGAGGACTCAAGCAAACCAAAGATCATTGTCCTAGAAGACTCTCAGAAGGCTAGGATTCTAATGTTATCTTTATTCTAAACATGTTTTTGTTCTTTTGTTTTCAACTTCATTATTGCAGATTTTTAAAATAGCAAGAGATATAATTATTGAGATATAATACACATATTATAAAAACCATTTCGTCAAAGTGTATAATTCAGTGGGTTTTAGTGTACAGTTGTGCAATAATCACCATTATTTTAGAACATTAATTTCATCATCCTTTTAAACCGCCTCATGCCAATTAGTCGTCACTCCCCGTTTCCCCTAACCCTCTCTTCCTAACCATCTCAAATCTACTTTCTGACTCTAGACATTTGCTCACCTGGATATTTCATAGAAATGGAATCACACAATATGTGGTTTTGTGATGGACTTCTTTCACTCAGCCTGTCTTTAAGGTTCTTTCAAGTTCCAGAATGTTCTCGCTATTTCATTTCTTTTTATGATTGGATAATATATCGTTGGATGGTATTTCACATTTTACCCATTCATTAGTTGATGAACATCTGGGTTGTTTTCCATTATTTGGCCACCATGAATTACCCTAATGTGTTCACATGAATGTCTATCCATGTACAAGCTTGTGTGGGGAAACATAATTTATTTATAGGCTGTAGGATAACTCAGTTTCATACTTTTTTGCAACCTCAATTATCCTTGTCTTTTCTATTTTAGCCATCCTAGTGTGTGCGGAGCATTAGCCCAGTGTAATTTTGATAATACTTCCCTAATGAGTAATGATATCGAGTATTATTTTCAAGTGTTTAGTGGCCAGTAGTATTTTTTTTTTGAGAAATACTATTTCTTTGGGAAAATGTCTAATCAGTTTCTCTGCCTCTTTTTTAATTGTTCAGTTATTAGATGTTTTATGTATTATAGATACAAATACCTTGTCAGATACATGATTTGTAAATATTTTCTCCCATTTTGTGGTTTATCTCTTTACATTTTGTGTCTTTTGAAGAAAAAAATTTAATTTTGCTGATAAACACAAGGATTTCTTGTTGTGCCCTTGACTCTATTCCACTGCTCTGTGTTTCCATCCCATTCTACGGTCTTGACTACTGTAAGGTACCAGCAAGCTTTAAAATCAAAACATGTGAGTCGTCCAACTTTTTCTTCACAATTATTTGGTTAAACATGTACTCTTTGCTTTTTATGGTCAGCTTGTCAATTTCTTAAAACATCAGCTGGGATTTTGATAGGGATTTTATCGACTCTGTAATCAATTGGGGGAATATCGCCACCTTAGCAATGTTGCCTTCTGATGAATGAACATAGGATAGCTCCCATTATTAAAGGTTTGTCTTTAATATTCCTGAAGATTCTTCTTCAGTTTCTTTCAACAATGTTTTATAGTTTCGGTGTACAAGTCTTAACCTTCTTTTGTTAAATTTCTATGTTACCTTTTTATTGTTTGTAATTCTATGGTAAATGGCATTGTTTTCTTGGTTTCGTTTTCAGATGGTTCATCACTAGTCTAACAATGCAGTGATTCTTGTGTGTGGGTCTTGTGTCAGTTTAAGCTGACAGTGGGAACACCAGCCGCACATACACAAAAATTAACTGAAAATGGGAATTTACTCATGGGCAGGTAAACTTTCACAAGTGGAAGATGGCTACTTTTCTTTTAATCTCCTAAAAGTGTTAAATTTTAAACCTTCCTTAATTTTATTTCTTTGAAAGACATTGCCAGCGGGCGGCACCTGTGGCCCAGTGGGTAGAGCGCCAACCCCATATACCAAGGGTGGTGGGTTTGAACCCGGCCACAACCAAACTGCCACAAAAAACTAGCCGGGCATTGTGGCAGGCACCTGTAGTCCCAGCTACAGGGGAGGCTGAGGCAAGAGAATCGCCTAAGCCCAGAAGTTGGAGGTTGCTGGAAACAGGTTTAACAATTAACCGCATGCTAGAACAAGAAGGGAGCAGATCTTACGAGTTTTTCAACGTTTTGTCCTTAGGAATTTTTTTTTTAAGGTTATAGTGAAACCTAAAAAAATCAATGATTTCTGTTCAATCTGTGTTTCTTGTTTTACACGGCTTGGTTAGATTCTCCCCAAACCACTTCTGCTCTTCTTCCCTGGGGACCTTATTTCATTTTCAATTTTAACACCATTCTCATTTTCAAAATCATTTGTGTGGCTCACAGAAATAGAAGCACAGGCTCCCTGAATCAGCCTGAAAGAGTAACTGTCCAGGACGTCCCCCATCCAGAGATGACCACAGCAACACTGGCCTCACCCTTCCTTCCTGCCCTTCTCAGTTCACGTATCTGTCCCCACAATGAGGCCATAGGAAGAAGAACCACGTTGTTTGTGTTTGCGTCTCTAGAGCACTGAGCACAATGACCAGTGCAGCACATGCTCAGAAAGCGTTCAGCAAATGAGCCTGCAAGGGGATTTCTTTTGAGACTCTCCTTTACCCTTTCTAAGTCCCCAAACAGCTTTACAAACATAACTGCTTCGGTATAATTTTTCTAAGCATTTCTTCTGACATTTCTTATGGGGAATAATTTTACCCAAAGTCAACAGAGCTCCAGAGCACCTGCCGTGGGGACGCCCCTGCCAGATGTTTCGGGGCCTATAAAGAACGGAGCTTTGGCTCTAGCTGGGGACACTATTTATTTAGGAGATACAAATAAGCACACGTGTTGCCTGAGAACTCACATGTGCCAGGCATGATGTTTCGGTGAATGTAACTTATTTAATTCATGCAGCAGATTGTGCCATGGACACTGGGACCATCCCCTTCAACAGGTAGGAAAATGACACCGGCGGGCCGAGGACACTGCACAAGGTCACTCAGCTTCTAAAAGGCAGAACTGGGATTTGAGCCCAGGCATTGTGGACCCAGAACCTATTCACTCAACCAATACTCCACAGACACAAGGCCACAGAGGACAGTCGGCAGATAAAAATTCATGTCTCCAGAAATGTAGGGGAGCAGGTGGCCACCCTGAGCTGGGACTTTCATTGAGGAACTGAAAGAGATGGTAGCTCTGTGTTAGCTGTGCAAATCTGAGCCAAATATAAACACAATGACAAGGACCCGGGGTCAGGGTAAAGAGAGGACTGCACCAAGGGACAGGTGAGGGCTCAAATAAGCCGAAGGACCCTGGGTCAGGGTAAAGAGTGGACCGAACCACAGGACAGGTTGGGGCTCAAACACCGAGGGGCAGGTTGATGTCATCCGTACACTGTTCTGGGCAGTAGAGATCAAACAAGACCAACTGCATGTCCTCGGGGATCTGATGGGACAAACAATTAAAAAGTAAAGTAGACTCGTCCACTTGTGATGGGTGAACAAAATCACAAAGCAGGGAACAGCAAAGAGATGAAGGTGAGAATGACGTGTGACGCCAGCCTCTCGGACATGGTGGCATCTCACCAGCCACCCACAGGAAGAAAAGCAGGGAGCCAAGTGGAAACCTGGGATGAGGCACTTCCAGGTAATGGAAAGGGAAAATCCAAAGACCCTGAGGTAAAGCATCTCTACCGTGGGGAAGGTGGGGACTGGTGTTGCCGGTGGAAGTGAGAGAAGAGCAGAGAGGGAGAGCTGAGGTCTGCCGGGGAGCTGAGAGCGGGTTCCGTGTGGTCCCCAAAGCCATAGCAAAGCCTTTGGTTTCCCTCTGCTTCCCTCAGGACTCACACAGGCAACACTTGGGTCTCCCACTTTATAAAGATCACTCTGGATAAATGTCCCTTGAAGGTGCGACACCTGAGCAGGTGAGCTGGGGTGCTAGAGGAGACAAATCCATGGAGAGAAGCAACAGGAAGTGAAGCTGACAGGTGGACCAGGCGTGGTCTTGGCTGCCGGGCTGGCAAAACTGGACTCGGGCCCTGTGATGATCTAAGGGTTGGAGGACACATCTTCAGATACGCACGGCAGCACTCGTGGCTCCTGCTGCACATGGAGCACACACTCAAGTTCTCAGAACTTGTTAGAAGAATATTCAATGAGGTAAATAAGGAAGCCAATAAACTAACTAACAAGGGCCCTGCCACATGGATCCTTGGCCAGGTGAGACACAGCCTGATGACGGGACATCTGCTGGGCCTGACCCGTGTGTCCAGCACTCAGCTGCACCCTCCTCTGAATTAGAGCATTGAATTATTCTAAGATCTCAAACAGTCAGGTGTGTTGTCATTCACACGTGTAAAACCCAGGACCAGAAGTCAGACAATGTAGCCACGGTTGCAGTTACGAAGGGGTGTAGCCTGGAGTGTTGTCACTGATATTCTATAATTCTTTTTAATATTACTATGAACCAGCATAAATATGTATAGGCAAGTCACCTCGGGTTCTGAACCATATCTAGCAATGCTTAGGAAATTGCCTTTATGGACACACTCCTATCTCTATAACCCCTGAACCAGAACGCTGTGTTTGGGAGCTGGGAGAGACAGAGGAGAAACAGTGGGTGAGTTAAGAGACAGGTGGGGAAGGAGAACTGCAGGAATGTGGGCCCCGCAGTCCTCAGCCCAGGCTTGGTGATATTGGACCAAACAATAATAAAGAGTCACAAAGTCAAGTTTACAGTTCTTATGACTCCACTTGGTGCTCCTCCCCTGGGTTTTGTTTCACTGTCCAACTCTAAATTCCATTTCTGATTACCAGGGCAGCCACCAGGACAGGAAGGGCACAACTGTCCATCTTAACCTTCGTCACAAACCACACTTCACTCCTGAAGAAACCAGCCCTCCCTCTGGGGAAGGCTGCTATGTCCAGCTTTGCAGGCCGCAGATTTGTCCCATCAAGCTGAGGCTACTTCGGACTTCACAGAAGCCCAAGTAATGCCTTCTTCACATGAAGCCTCCAGCACATGGGCCACGAGCAGGGCACCAGAGAGCAGAGAGACTCCTTCCAGCCCTGCTGATAGAAAAGGGGATTCTGGATGACACAGGTAATAGTGTCTGCATCCATGGAGCAGGTGAAATCCTACCACCTGAACCTCATCGGGTATAATAGGCAAACACATTTTGTTTTCTTATGCACGTTCCAAAAAGAAACTATGTTATTTGTAGGCAACTTTGCAAACTTCGAGTGCTCATTAAATTCAACAAAAAAATTTTAGTTTTCCCACCTTTCCTGGCAGGCAGTAGAGAAGGAAACTAGCTAATTCAATAGAGATAAGATGGGAACCCCTTTATAATTTTCCAAAGAATTGAATGGAAAGGTCCTTGAAGAATGAAAACATGGTGAGCAAAGAGGGCACTGGGCTCTCTCACCTGCCCGGCCGCTCCTTTTCGGGGTCGCATCGTCCACTCGTATGGCCGTTTACCTGCTCGTGCCTCTATCCACCTTCCTGCCTGTATCCATCATTTATCGTCCATACTCGTTTTAGCCACGTGAGCATCTGCCCACCTATTGCTCTGTACTTATTTTTAAGTCGTCTGTATATGACAGGTGTCCACTGGCCTTTACTGCATCAGTTGGTGCCTCTACTTGTAGGGACATCGTCATCCACAAAGCAAAGCCCTGGCCTCACAGAGCCGCACACACGCCTGGAGACAGCCCAGCAAGTGATTGTAACGGAGATTCAGTGAGAGGAGCTTCGCGAATGAGGTCAGGGCATGGTGCTCTGGGGACACAGAGGAGCGAGGCTTGCAGGAGTCTGGGTGGATGCCCAAGGACTGAACAGTCAAGGAAGGGAAGAGGAACAGAAGGCAGAGAGAACGGAGTCTGTCAAGACGTGGCAATGTGAAAAGGAAGTCAAAATTGGTCAATCTGGAAAGGTGTGTGGGACCAAGTGAGATCTTCACCTGGTCCCACTTCGAGTTTGTTTCACAACAAGAGTCACTCACGTGACTGGACCTGGCCCCGAGCACCTGTAGCCCACACGTAAACACGGCGGTGGGTTGGATTCCTGTTCCGAGAAGTAGGTGGATGTTGCCCTGCAGGCCGTTCAGAACATCAACACGGATCAGTTTAGGTTGTAAACACAAGTGCTGCCAGGTCCTCTGACAGCATCCAGAAAACAAGTTCCTATTACAAGAGAAAACGGTGAAAAGGAGGAGGAAGAAAAGGAGAAATAGAAGATACCAGGAAACAAAGCCAGAAAGTCAGCCCAGCTCTCGGCGTAGAAGCCCTGTCACCACCTGGGGAGTTTGTTTTTCCATTTAATATGCTGCTCCCCCAGGTGAAGACGCGGAGATTTCAGTTATTACCCAGGTGGGATGAGGCGCCTGCCTCCCGCCCCACTGTGCTGATCTAACACACTTCCCTCTTTGGATTCAGTCCCTTAAACACAGTCTATTAAAGTTGCTTTAATTGGCATTTTG
Organism: Perodicticus potto; assembly: GCA_963574655.1. Lineage (NCBI taxonomy): Eukaryota > Metazoa > Chordata > Mammalia > Primates > Lorisidae > Perodicticus > Perodicticus potto. Next base: position 18,555 of record CAUYRH010180782.1, read on the forward strand.
TTAGAAGGTTAATGAAAACTTACCAAAAATAGCTTGTGAAGGGAGCAGATAATAACGCAAAGGAAAAACACATTCTAATTGCAAATTCTCTTTTCAGTCTTCCTCTCAAAGGCAGCGTGAGACGCGGCGGGTCAATAACGTGGCCTGTGGCATCTTGTCTCTCTGCTGGTCTCTGTTATCTGGAAGGGGCCCTGTTGCCCTGCCCTGTTCCTCTGCCCCCAGCTTAGTGTTAGCTGGAGGACTTTCTTACTCCCCACACAACGCGAGGGTCCACTGAGTGTCTCCCCTGCTACACACAATCCTGCTTTTTTCGATTCTTTTCTGCTTACCTCTTTTTCCACAAAACTACACTCTCAAGTGTGTCCTCTGAGAACTGTGATTAAATCCCACTTCTGAAAGCTTCCACCATAGATGCCTTTTAGTCTTTTCACAAACACAGAAATGCTCGTCACCCGTCTTGTTCTGGGAGACAAAGGTAAACTATACGTGATAAACAGAAAATTACAATGAAATCTGGTGTGTAAATGTTAAAAACACAGAGACAGAGAGGAAGACAAGGTGACCGAGCCAGGAAGGGTCGCGGGGAACTCTCAGTTCACCGTTCTCAAAACAGGCAAGATTTTGTGTCCTGAGGAGGAATGATCCCGTGGGGTAACTCAGCTCCTCAACGCTGCTCCCACACTCTGTATCTGTCTGCTCACCGTCTGTCTCTGCGCGGTAATCACATGCTCACCTTTCTCCAGAAGCCACTGAAAACTTAAAATTAGAATCCACTCTATTTGGCTTCTGCCTCTTTCTCTGGCCTGGTTTCCTGACCTTGCTCACCACCCGTACGTGGGCCATGCTCCCGCACACGCCCTTCTCTCTCCGGAGCAGGTGGAGCTGGCCAGGAGGCTACAGAGGTCTGACTCATAGAGAACAAGAGGCGGACGGACGTCATAATCACCACCATTGTCACCATAGCAACCATCACACAGAGCTCTTAGCAAAGAGGTATCTTGCATAGTGCCAGTGAAGAAGGCTTCATGTCGGCTCTGCGACGGGGGATGATTCTCTTTCCTCTGTGGATGACTAACTAGGTGCCCAGATGGTCCCCGCCACACGGCCCAGGCCACCCAGCTGGGACACACCTGGACTGCTTCTAATGAGAGCAAGGCACAGGCTGGGCATGGGGGACAGCTGCTGCATAGTCAGAACTGGAGCACAGCGTCCGGCCCCTTTGAGGTCCCACCGCCATCCAGGAGGATGGTTCTGGAACCGCATAAATCCCCCAACATGCCGTGGCTGCAGAGGGGAAGAGAGGCCAGAGCACCCAGAGCTGTGAGGCCAGCCCCAGACTCCGATGGGAGGACCACTCGGCTCTTGCTCACCGGTCTCTGTGCTAAGCCTGTGTGACATGCAGGGCATTTAACCTGTCATGGTAGAGCCAGCTTTGCTAAAAATCCTGAGGATGCGAAGGGCCCGGGGAGGGTCAGGCCCAGGCCCAGGAAGCGATCAGATTGCTGAGGTTGCAGGCAGCACCCTGGCTCCAAGCTCCGAGTGTCAGGTCAGCCAACCTTCCATGGTCTGGAACCAGCTCCCTCCTCATCCACAAGCAGATGCTCTCCCTGTGGTCCAGGACGGCCCAGCCCCAGGGCCCCAGTCTCTGTCCTCCCTCCACCTCACCACCATGCTCAGAGATCAGTAATTGGGCTGCAGCCCCAACCCTTGAGCCTGAGGCTCTTTTAAAAACCATTGTTCCCATTATCCCCAACCTTTTGGAGATTGAGTCCTATCTTTCCCAGCTACCTATTAAAGTCAAACGTGGCCTGAGTCCAGCTCCTCTGTGACAGAGCCATCTCTGTCTCCTCAGCACCTGATAATTTCTGAGCCTTTCCTGCCGCCCATTGCTGTGACCATTTTCCGTGTGACAGTCCTTGTCCCATTATCTTATGCATTTAACCCCAATGCTCATAAACAGGGCCCAAGCCTGGCACCTGTTAACCACAGCATTAAGTCTCAACTTTCTAACATAGAGAGGGTGCTCTCACTGCGACATGGACCACAGCAGCCTCTGCACCTCTCACTGTGACGTGAATCACAGCAGCCCCTCCAGCCACGCCACCTCATGAGCGTGCTGTGTCTGGCATGAGCCAGCCCCACCAAACTCCCGGACTCCCGTTAGCACACCCTCTGGCCATTTACATTTTTTGAGATGTTCTTTTTAATGGAAAACACAGCTTTATTGAAGCCTAATTGACGCATCATGAATTGTAAGTATTTAATGTGTATAAAGCGACCGTTTTAATGACATGCACATACCTGTGAAACCATCTCCACAATATTAAGGCAACAGACATCCCCATCACCTCCAAAAGTTCCCTTGCGTCTTCTGTTTTGTTTTATTCATTAATTTGTTTGCTTGGTAAGAACGCTTAACAAGACTCTCCCCTCCCACCAGACGTCTGTGTTCATAGCACGACGTTGCTGACTGCAGGAGCTATATTGCCCAGCAACGCTCCAGAACTTATTTGTCTCGAATAATTAAAGCCTCACACACGTATCTTATTGTTTTGTTTCTTTCAATCTAGAGCTTACTTCACCTTTCCTAGGATGGTGACACTGCCTATGTCCTTTTTCTTTTGGAGACACAGTCCCAAGCTGTCACCCTGGGTAGAGTGCTGTGGTGTGACAGCTCACAGCAACCTCCAACTTGGGCTGAAGTGATCCTCTTCCCTCAGTTTTTCTATTTATTTTTTATTTTTTTAGTATAGAGACGGGGGTCTCACTTTTGCTCAGGTTGGTCTTGAACTCCTGAACTCAAGCAGTCCACCCATCTCAGCCTCCCAGTGTGCTAGGATGACAGGTGTGAGCCACTGTGCTCAGCCCTGTCTCCATGCCTGTCTCCCTGAGGAATGATGAGTGACCTCCACCGTCTGCTGACAGCCGGCACCATCCCTGCTCCTTTCCCGAACGTCTACCTTGGTGTCCACCTGTCCAGAGAGTTCAGTCCAGCGGGTGCGTTGGCGAGAACAGGAGCTGAAAGCCACTCCACTTGTTAGCTAGTTTACTCCAGGGCTCCCACATGCTGTCCTGGGGGCCTCCACGCTCATCAGACATCTCTAATCGATCACAACACTCTTCCCTACGGAGCCAGCCCGTGATCTCAGAACGCTTTGTAAAACGATGCTCCAGGCAACCGCCAGCAATCAATACGAAATGAGATATGAACTTCTGCTCCTCAAACGATACCATGCGAGCAGTGAGAAGGAGCCCCTTCCCTGGAAAAGGTATTTGCACCGTACATAACAGAGGCTCGACGTCCTGGGTTTATACAGAACACTGGCACGTAAAACAAGAAGAGACATAGTGCCTTTGCCACTGGCTCTGGGAAGATTCCAGGAGGGAAATAAACGTGAGTTTCCTGAGCTCTGGCTCAGCTCTCATGGACGTACAGAACAGGCACCAGGGGGCTTGTCACTGTTTGGTGTCAACAGCAGCTGCAAGTGAGGCTGTGGCCCTGCACTCTCTGCCCACCTGCTTGGTTTCAAAGCCAGCAGAGTCCAGGCTCCTGTAGCAACTTCACATCCCCATGAGTAGCAGGCAGGGGGTGAAGTCTTCAAATAGACCAAGATCCTTAGAGTTCTACATCCTTACAAGGAAGCCAGAAAAGAACGAGCTTTGTGAGCAAGCACTGATGTAAACACCAGGCCTTTCAACAGCAAAGAAAGTGCTCGGCGTGGCAGCTGGGATCCAGCCATAATCTGGAAGACGCACCGTGAACAGAGCTGTGAGTTCACTTAGCCTCACGTCTTACTGAATTGCTGTCTGCGATGGTGAGTCCCTTCAACTTTTCTGTTATTATGTTTCCCTCAACTACGGAGAGAACTAAGTTGCCAACGAAAGGGACCTGAATTATCTAGCAAAGAGGTGGAAAGATTGGGCCGGGGGATGTTAATTCTCTCACTTAATAGCACCATGTTGCTGGCTTTGCTGTCGTGTTGAGAGAGGTGATCAGTGTTGGCTGAAAATCTGAATGGGGCACTGTAAGGTCACCAGTAGACTCATACTCACATGACAAGACGTCCCAGTTTGGGCATCAGGCAGCCGGGTTCAGGTTTTGCAAGTCCTCGGACTGGGAGCCCATCCTTTAGTTTCTCTGCCTATTAGCAAGGCAATTACAGACCCCGGGTGAAGGACACATCTTCCTGTGGTTGTGTTAAGAGGGAAGCGAGGCGATGCCACTGAAGCGCAGGCACATCGCAGATGCCGCTAAGAGTCTGTCTCTTCCCCTATCCCACACCAACACAAAAGAAAGAGATGCGCTTATCCCACAGGCTAGTGAGCCACAGACTAACTTTCAAAACGCGCTTTCAGGAAGTAAACTTTGGTGACACACATTCGGAATGGACTATTCGGGAGAGTGGCACCCACGTGTTGACGGCGTACAGGGGGACCCGCTCTCGGGGGCAGAGACGTCTCGACATATTCTCTGTAGCTCTCCAGCCCCGGGGTCAGCAGCAGCACAGAGCCAATATGCTGTGCAAAGTGAGAAAAGCATCTCTAGACAAACCCTTAACGGGCGCTGAGCGAATAGTTCCTGTCGACCCCCGACGGCGCCAGGAGGTGGGCTGGGTGGGGCCGGCGCAGGGCAGGGGCTCCGGATGAAAGAAAGAGCAGGACTTTGAAAATAAGTAGATGCACGCAGGCCAGGCAGTGCATAAAAATAATAATCACAGAAAGTCACGTTACCGTTTCCTTGATTGTGCTGGGTATTTTAAAACACTTGTTTCTCCAACACCTACCATAGAAAAAAGTGAGCATTCTAACTCCTACTGTATACGTCAAAAAACTGAGGCCCAAGTTCCTTAACTTACCAAGTGTAACATAGTAAATGTGATCTAATGAAATTCGGCCATCTTCAAAGTTCATTTTCTTCGGGCTAATCCTACACAGGACCGGTGGGGACAGAGTAGGAATGTGCAGTAAGGGAAGCAGGTGGCTGTCGTCAGGGCTACCCAGCACGGCGGTGGCCTAAGGGTTTGGTGACCAACAGGAGGGCTTGGCACAGGGTTCACAGGCGGACATGAGGGCTGTAGTGGCACCAGGGCTTGTGCTAGGAGGGAGGGCAGAGTGCATGCTGGCAGGTGCGCCCCAGAGCCAGACAGCCAGGAGTCGGAAACAGCAGATTAAACCTGGGATAGAGCGGAGGCACAGACGTCATAAATAAAGTGGGGTTTGGGATGGCGGGTGGATTACTTTCCTTCCTGTTTGGAGCCACCTTTAGTCTCCCTAATCTTGGGTTGTGCTCTCCAAAATCTCCGGCACAGTGAGTTTCCTAAGATGACGCGTGGCAGCATTTGCTGTCCTAGTCACTCCTGCCAAAAGGGAGGGGCATAAATAGCTGGCATTCCCCTCTTCAGGATCATGTTAGCAAAAATATATTAGCAGATATAATTGTCTGACACTTTGAGGAAGTGATGTTTCAAAAATAGGAACCCATGAGGAAAGGGAGAAGAAAAGGAAGACCACGTGGCTCCCTCTGTTTCCTGTGGCTATTCATTGTGAAGATAAGGCTTTTTCTGTTCTCAAGTTGCTGGTATATTCATGTATCTACTTATAATGTGCAAGACGCCGTTTCTGGGTCTTCATCTCTCCTGTCTGTCCTCTAAAACGTCAGTCCACCTTGGCTCTCCTGAACTTCGGAATGGGAAGGATTGTAAAGAGCATCTGTCCCCATTCTGAGCATGAATCCTGCTTTCTCGTGCTTTCTTTCCCCAGCCTCCCACAACAAGACTTTCCCAAGTATGATCTGATGGTTTCATCTGCACTCGCAAACCTGTAGACTCTTCACTTGTCATTAAGATGAAGAGCAGCCTGGCCAGTCTCCCCTTTGCTCGGGCTGCTCCTTCCTTGTGCCCCCACACCTCCGTTCAGTCCACTCAGTCGAACCCTGCATGGCAGGGATGGCATCCCCCTAAATTCATAGGTTGATGTCCTAACCTCCAGCACCTCAGGATGGGACTTTACCTGGAAACGGGCCATTGCAGATGTGGGTAGTTAAGGTGAGGTCACGCAGAGTAGGCTGGGCCTCTTATCCAGTGTGACTGGTATTCTCATAAGGAAAGGGAAACATACGTGGAAATTTAGGCACAGATATACCCATGCAGGGACAAGGTCATGTGAAGGTGAAGGCAGGGATCAGGAGTGTCACAGAGCAGAAATCCAAGAATTCCAGAGACTCCCAGAGCCCACCAGAGCAGGAGCCGGCCCTGCCCGCACCTGATCTCAGCCTCTGGCAGAGACAACACACGTCCCTGGTCAGCCCCTCAGTTTGTGGTATGTGGGTATGACAGTCCCAGCAGACCCACAGCACCCCACATGCAGGCCCCTCCTGTTTCAGTTCAGTTCCTAAATGTTCCACAGTCTTTGCAGCTGGGGAGGGGAAGCGAGGGTGAACTGGGATTCACCTGGGGATAGTTGTTTCTTGTCAGCAAAGAGCCAGCACAGGTGCATCTTGGCAGGTGCCATCAAGTCAGAGAGACAGCGGAGGGGTCCCTCTTCATGTCCTGGACGGGGTCTTGGCCACCCTCTTCACCTTGAGCCCACGCTGCACCCAAAGGAAGGCCGGGCCCCTGCAGTCAGCTATGCCACCCACATGGTGACAGGAAGGTGTGACCTGTGGCACGGCACAAAACTGGGGGAGAGGGCGTCCCTGCAAAGGGGAGAAGCTGTGCCCCATAAAGGCATTAGAACTGGGTGCTCCTTTCAAAGCATGTCTCACCCCACAAGCTGCAGGGTATTACCGTGTCCACATTGTTACCAGACCCCTGGTCTAGTTCCCTGACTCTGCTTCTCCCTGGGGAGCAGGCTGAGCTCGTGGATAGTGGGTAGAGACACACCCATGAGCCCCTCAGGCCCCACCAAGGGCCGCTCCCCTTAACCCTTTCTGCAGGTGTCTTTGACTCCAGCCTTCTAGTGATTTAGTCCTGAAATCTAGTGATTTCCTCAGGCAGTTTTGTTTGAAGGGCTGGTCTCTTCCCCCATCGCTAAGCTCCTCTGAGGTCTGCTGGGTCACCAGGAGATGGGGGCCTCCTTCCTGCACAGGAGCTGGGGAGTTAGGAAGAAAGATTGGGACAAACAGAGCCCGGGGCTGTATCTGCTCCTGCTCTGAGGAGGGTCTCCAAGCAAATCCTCTTCATCCCAGAGCCACATCTAGTTTATTTTATTCACCCAGTTTGGGGCACACACAGGGTCCCAGGCTCTGATCTAAGCAGTTAACATACAGCAGCGGACAAAAGAGAAAAAGTTCCTGCTCTGGCGGGGCTCATGTTCTAACGGGGGAGACAGAACACAAAGGACTCAGTCATCACGCGATGCCCGCGGAGTTCCAGATGGAGCTCTAAGGACAGGAGAAGGTGGACCCCACAGGGGAGGACGAGAGCCCTGACGACTGGGAGGGCAGGGTGTGGAATTAAACAGGGTGGCAGGACAAGAGTCTTCAGGAGGGGGACAGCACCTGTGGCTCATCGAGTAGGGCGCCAGCCCCGTATACCAAAGGTGGCAGGTTCAAACCGAACTGAAAAACAGAAAAATAGCCAGGTGTTGTGGCGGGCACCTGTAGTCCCAGGTACTCGGGAGGCTGAGGCAAGAGAATCACCGAAGCTTAGGTGGTGGAGGTTGCTGTGAGCTGTGTGACGCCACGGCACTCTACCGAGGGCGATAAAGCGAGACTCTGTCTCTACCATAAATAAATAAATAAACAAAAAAGAGTCTTCAAGAGGGTGACAGTTGACCGAAGACTTGAAGAACAACGTAAGGGCGTTATCTCTGCAGGTGTCGGGCCAGAGAGCATCCTGAGCAGAGGAAAGAGTGGGTACAAAGGTCAAAGACGGGACAGTGACACGTGTATATTTTATATGCACACATGTAAATGATATGTATATATATGCATACAGCTGCAGTTATGCATGTACATAGCATATATCACATTTTTTATTTTAGAGGCAGAGTCTGTGTCGCTCTCGGTAGAGTGCCGTGGCGTCACAGCTCACAGCAACCTCCAGCTCTTGGGCTTAGGCAATTCTCTTGCCTCAGCCTCCTGAGTAGCTGGGCTACAGGGGCCCGCCACAACGCCTGGCTATTTTTTGTTGCAGTTTGGCCGGAGCCGGGTTCGAACCTACCACCCTCGGTATATGGGACCAGCGCCCTACTCACTGAGCCACAGGTGCTGCCCAGCATATATCATTTTAAATGTATATAATGCATAAGCCTTTATACAGTTTCTTCTTAATAATGAGGAATTATGCCGAAATCATCCCTCAGCCTCTTGGACCTCTGTTCTGAAATATCTCACAGAGCCTCCTACTCCATCTTGACAAGGAAGAATTCCAAGCTCAAATACTGCTTATCAATCCCTGGGCAAACCCTCATATCCCAGCCACGTGTGTAAATAACCAAAGCTATGCTGCCTCCTCTCCTCTCCTCCCCACCGTCCGACACCCTCAGACCTGTCCAGAGAGCACTAGAATTTCAATGAACATAGATTAATGTGCTCTAACTGGAAGAGACACAAGAAGTCCCGCAATCTAGTGATTTCCAAACAAGATGCTTCACCAAACATTTATTATCTACTATGTGCCAGTAAGTAATATGCTGCGTGCCAGGAATAATTATCATCAGCAATGTTGTTAGTACAGCACAAGGGTCTCACAAAGCAAGAAACAGTCCCTGACTGGAGTGACGGAGGAAGTGGATGGAAATGAAAACAGCATTTCCCCAATGCCGTGAGAGCCAGCATCTTCTCGGTCTGCCTTGTATTCCAGGCAGCTCTTTGAGCATTTCCCATGTGTTGTTTTTTTTAATCCACACATCAGTTCTGAGACAGGAGCCTACTTTTACCCATAAAACCACAAGGAGAGAGAAAGATTCAGAGAGGTTCACAAGCTTCCCTGAGTTAATACAATGAGCACATGGAAAAGGCAGAATTCAGTCTCTGTCTGTTGGATTCTTGATCTTGTATGACCTCCTGGTATGTGATTAGAACTTAACAAAACACACATACGTGCAGCAGGATCAGAGAGGAGCAGGCGTGTTACTCTATGAGTAACACAAAGTCATGAAAGCTCATAATAATGGGCCATTGGGGTTACAAGTGGGGAAAGGACATTCCTGTGGCCGCAGCACATGGAACCCCTGACCTATAGGGCATGGAGCAGAGAGGGGAGGTGGGAGCCGTGGCAGTGAGAGAGCCTTGTGCCTCACACCTGGGAGCAGCAGAGCTTGGATTCTGTTCTGGGGGGAATCAAAATTCAGTCCCACCAAAGCTCTGACTGACATGTCCCTCTGCTCAGAACTGATGGATTAACTGCCTCCTTCCCTGTTCCCTATCTACCGTATCTTATTTCCTAGGTTGTTAAATTGCTGAATGATTTGGTGACTAGCTCCAAAACACGTTTCCTTATAGGGTCAATAAGCTGCTACAAAATTAAGGGCCATGCTTTCTCACACTGTCTATGCCCAGTAGTAGGGCTGGTATGGGGATACAGCAGGTCCCTATCAATAGTTGGTAAGTAGATAGGTTGGTTGGTTGGTTGGCTGCCTGGCTGGTTGGTTCGTTGGTTGGTTGGCTGGCTGATTGATTGGCTGGCTGGCTGGTTGATTGGTTGGTTGGTTGGTTGGTTGGTTGGTTGGTTGGTTGGTTGGTTAATTGGTTGGTTGTGTGGTTGGTTGGTTGCTTGGTTGTTTGGTTAGCTGTGTGGTTGGTTGGTTGGTTGGTTGGTTAGCTGTGTGGTTGGTTGGTTGGTTGGTTGGTTGGTTAGCTGGCTGGCTGGCTGGCTGATTGGTTGGTTGGTTGGTTGGTTGTGTAGTTGGTTGGTTGGTTTGTTGTGTGATTGGTTGGTTCATTAGCTGTGTGGTTGGTTAGTTGGTTGCTTGCTTGCTTGTTTGCTTGCTTGCTTGCTTGCTTGGCTGTGTGGTTGGTTGGTTGGTTGGTTGGTTAGCTGGTTGGATGTGTGGTTGGTTGGTTGGCTGGCTGGCTGACTGGCTGGCTGATTGGTTGGTTGGTTGGTTGGTTGGTTGTGTAGTTGGTTGGTTGGTTTGTTGTGTGGTTGGTTGGTTCATTGGCTGTGTGGTTGGTTCGTTGGTTGGTTGCTTGCTTGCTTGCTTGCTTGCTTACTTGCTTGCTTGGCTGTGTGGTTGGTTGGTTGGTTGGTTGGTTGGCTGTGTGGTTGGTTGGTTGGTTGCTTGCTTGCTTGCTTGCTTGCTTGGCTGGATGGCTGGCTGGATGGCTGGCTGGTTGGTTGGTTTGTTGGTTGGGTTGGCTGGCTGCCTGCTGGCTGGTTGGTTGCATTGGCATAGTACCTGGTTGATAAAATGTACAAATAAGTAGCTGCAAGCTCTTTAAACTCAGAGGTCATGTCATGCTCCTTCTTCCTTTCCCCCAGGAATTAACATAATACACAATTCAGAAATCACTGTTTGAATGAGAGATAAAGTGAGCAAGTGAGTGAGCATGTTTATCAATGACTGAATGTATGTGCATGCAAATGAGTAGAAGAATTGGTTGCATTAACAAAGGAGTAAATGAATAAATGTGTCCACATCACACCCCTTCTGTGTCTGTACCTACTAGGAGCAGAGAGTCTCCCTGTGTGTGCCTATTCTCTCCATACTTCTTCCCACCCCAACACAACTCAGAAGTAGCCCATATTCCATTCCTACATGGATATGTAGCCCATATCCACATTGGATATGCCAATGTGTTCTTTTCAATTCAATTTTTAAAATTTGAGAGACTTGTAGAGTGTCACACAGTTGCAATAAAGAAAAGAGAGCTTTAGTGAGCCCCTTATTTATACCCAGTTCCCCCAAAAGTAATGCTAGCAAAGCTATTAAACAGGATCAGAGACAGGACATGAATGTTGTTACAATGACAATCAAGAACATTCTTTCACCTCAAGGACAGTCTGGTGGCCTTTTGTAGGGCCAGCCCCCTCTCCCAACTCAATCCCTGGCACCCATTTGCCTGTTCTCCATTTCTATAATTTTCTCATTTCCAGGTTGTTACACTGATGGCATCATGCAGTAAGAAAGCTTTTCTATTGGCTTTTTTCACTCACCATAATACTCTGGAGCTCAAGATACGGTGCATACCAATAACTCAGTCCTTTTGGTCATTGGGTAGTATATAATGATACAAACATACCATGGTTTCTTTAATCATTCACCAACTGGAGGTCATTTGTGTGTTTCTGGTTTGGGGCTATTATGGATAATTTGTACCGGTTTCTGTGTAAAGATCAGTTTTCATTCCTCTGGGATAAATGCCCAGGGGTGCAATTGTTACTTATTAGTGTTTTAAGAAACTTCCAAACATTTTCCAGAGTACCTGGACTAGTTTACATTCCCACCAGCAATGTGTGCATGAGCCTGGTCAGCGTTTGGCATTGTCACTATATTTTTTATATTTATTTTTGTGCAGTTTTTTATTTTTATCTCTCCCACAGTTCTCCTGTACCTAATTGCAATTTCCTGGTATGGGAGAAAGTAAATTTTTCCGGACTTTTCAGTATTTTAGGTATTTTAATAGGTATGTAGTGACATCTCATTGTGGTTTTAACTTGCATTGCCCTAACGGCTAATGATGTTGGATATTTTTTCATGAGCTCATTTGCCCTCTGCATATGCTCTTCTGGGAGATATCTGCTTATATCTTTAGCCTATTTTTTAACTGACTTTTTCCCATTGAGTTTTGTACTAGTTCTCTGTCAGGTATGTGGTTTACAGGCATTTTCCTGCAGTTTGTAGCTTTCAGTCTTTTAACTGGGTCTTTTGCAGAGAAAAAATTTTGAATTTTGAAGAAGTCAAATTTTTTTTCTCTTCATGTTTTTGCTGTCTCAGTCCTAGATCCTGAAATTTTCATTCGATTCATTCAATTTTGTTCAAAAAATTTCACAGTTTTAAGTATTACATTTAACTGCACAATACATTTGTTTACGAAGTGCGAGGCTTAGTTGAGAGTTGTTTGTTCTTATCTCAGTTATCCAGTTACAGCACCATCTATAGAAACCACTATCTCTCCCCTTTTGTTTCACTTCAAAAGTCAGTGAAAGGCGTATTTGGGTGGGTCTATTTCTGGCTTCTCTGATTGTTTCCATTATTCTGTGTCTATCTTTCTTGCTAAACTCATTTATTAGTTCTAGAAATTTTTTGGTGGATTTTTAGGGTTTTCTATACAGGTGATTGTGTCATCTGGACATAGGAACAGTTTTATTTCTGCCTGTCTCATCTGTATGACTTTTATTTCTTTTTCTTGTCCTATTGAACTGGCTAAAATTTCCAGCACTATGTTGAATAAGAGTGGTGATTCTTTTTTAGATAAGTTTCATTAAGTTATGGCACTTCTCTGCTTCTATTTTTTTTATCATAAATGGATGTTGAATTTTGTCAAATGTTTTCTCTACACCAATTGATAGTTATGCAATTTTGTTTCTTCAGATTATTAATAAAGGTGATTACATAGATTGATTTTTAAATATTGAATCAACCTTGCTCCCCTGGAATAAATCCTATTAGGTCATGGCATATAACTCTTTTTATATACAGCTGAATTTTATTTACTAGTATTTTGTTGAGGAGTTTTACATCCACATTCACCAGGGATAGTCTTCTATTGTTTTCGTATTTTGTACCATCTTTGCCTGGTTTTGACATCAGGATAATACAAGACAGTACTTGCCGTGTAAAATAACTAAGGTTTTCCTCCTCTTACATTTCTGGTTGAGATTTTATAGAATTTGCAAAAATTCTTCTTCAATTTATGACAGGATAGAGTTTACCAGTGGACCCATCTGGGGCTAGAGATTTCTCTTATGAGAGTTTTTAAATTACAGAACTAAAGTTTTGATTTTCTGAATACTTATATGACTATTCCAGTGATGTGTTTCATATTGAATGAGCAGTGGTATTTGCACTTTTGGAGAAGTGGTTCATTTTATCAGGTTACCAGGTCTGTGTGTGTGGAGTTGTTCACAAAATCCCACCCCCCATCCCATAATCGTTTGGATGTCATCAAAATTATTAGTGATTTTCCCTCCTTCAATCCTGACAATGGTAATTTGTTCTTTTTGTCTTTGTAAAGATATTTGTAAGTTTTATTGATCTTTTGAAACAAACAGCTCTTTCTCATTGATTTTTCTCTCTTTTGTTTTGATTTCTTTGGCATATGCTTCTTACTGTTTCATTCTTTCTCTTTCTTTGGTTTTATTCTGCTCTTCTTTTTCTAGATTCTTGGGGTGGGATATTAAGTGATTGGTTTGAGACACTGTTTTTTAACATATGCAGTTAGTACTGCAGAGCTCCCCCTTTGTGCTGTTTAGTCATGTCCTACAATACTTCATGTGTCATATTGTCATTTTCATTCAGTTTAGTATATTTTTTTAATTTCCCTTGAAACTTCCTCTTTGATTCACAGGTTATTTAGAAGTGTGTAGGTTAGTTTTCAAATGTGTGCATATTTTTCTATTATCTTTGTTACTGATTTCCAGTTTGATTCCACATTGGCTCTGTATGATTTCAGGTGTGTTGAGTTTGTGGAGGTTGGTTTTCCAGCCCAGGTGTGGTCTATCTTGTTTCTTGAGGTTGGTTTCCCAGCCCAGGTGTGATCTATCTTGTTTCTTGAGGTTGGTTTCCCAGCCCAGGTGTGATCTATCTTGTTTGTGGAGGTTGGTGTTCCAGCCCAGGTGTGATCTATCTTGTTTGTGGAGGTTGGTTTCCCAGCCCAGGTGTGATCTATCTTGTTTCTTAAGGTTGGTTTCCCAGCCCAGGTGTGATCTATCTTGTTTGTGGAGGTTGGTGTTCCAGCCCAGGTGTGATCTATCTTGTTTGTGGAGGTTGGTGTTCCAGCCCAGGTGTGGTCTATGTTATCTGTGGAGGTTGGTGTTCCAGCCCAGATGTGGTCTATCTTGTTTGTGGAGGTTGGTTTTCCAGCCCAGGTGTGGTCTATGTTATCTGTGGAGGTTGGTTTTCCAGCCCAGATGTGGTCTATCTTGACATACGCATTGTCTGGGCTTTGCCACTATTGGAAGGTGTGCTCTACAAACACTGCTGAGACCCCATTGTTGGTGCTGTTGAATCTTCCATTTCCTGGATGATGCTCTGCCTGCTCTGTCAATTGCTGAGAGAAGAATATTGAAGACAAATTGTGGATTTGTCCATTTCTTCTTTTAGTTCTATCAATTTTCAGGGCACTTATTTTTATAGCACTGGGTTTTTCCTGTGTGTATACATTTGTGTCTTCTTAGTGGTTCTTTTTGTTTCCTCTGAAGTCTACTTTATCTGATACTAACAAAACCCACTCTTTCTTTTCATTAATATTTGCAAATTAATTAAAATTAAAATATTAATCTACTTTTCCCATTCTTCTACCTACGAGCTGCCTATATCATTACATTTGATTGAGTCAGCATAGATGATCATGTTTTCTAATCCACTCTGTCATTCCTATCTTTTAAGTCTTGTATTTAGACCATTTACATTTAATATAAGTATTCTTAAGTTAGAGCTTACATCTGCCATTTTGTTTTTTATTATTTAAATGTTTTCACTAATGTTTTCTTTTACCTGCCTTCCTATGAGTTATTTGAACATATTTTAGAATTGCATTTTGATTTATACATATGTAAATATATATATATTTCATTTATATAATTCACATACCTTATATACACTCATTGATACAAAACTCACACAGCCAATGTAATTTGCCATTGTCACTTTAAAAGTCTAAGTAAAATGTAGGGAAATTACCTCCCTTTCCATCACTCCTTTTCACCCCATTTATGATGTACTTATCTTTAAAAGTTCTTCTATGTACATGTAGAACCATATCAGAAAATGTTATAATTTTGTTTCAACTGTCAAACATGAGTTAGAAGACTGGAAAAGGAAAGGGAAATCTGTTTATAAGTTTTCTCAGCCTGGTCTTTCCTTCTTGCTTCTCTTACCATTTCTTTCTGTTTACAGAACTTCCTTCAGTTATTTGTTAAGACAGGTATACTAGTGACAGATTCTCCATTTTCTTTTTATTTGCGAATGTTCCCTTCCCCCTTCATTCCTGAAGGATATTTTTACCCCATATAGAGTTCTGGCTTCACAGGTTTTTTTCCTTTTCTTTTCTTTTCTTTTCTCTTCCCCTCCTCCTCCCCCAGTGCTTAAAAAGTGGTGTGCCTTTTTTTCTCTGGTCTCCGTGGTTTATGATGAGAAATTCACTGTAATTCAGATTATTTTTTCTTTATATGTTATTTTTGTCTTGCTGGTTTCGAGATTTTTTTCCTTTGCCTGTCAGAAGTTTGAC
Organism: Perodicticus potto; assembly: GCA_963574655.1. Classification (NCBI taxonomy): domain Eukaryota; kingdom Metazoa; phylum Chordata; class Mammalia; order Primates; family Lorisidae; genus Perodicticus; species Perodicticus potto. The sequence goes on from CAUYRH010180782.1 coordinate 33,889, forward strand.
TGTGATGTGTCTTGATGTGTTTTCTTCAGCTTTATTTTGTTTAGGGCTCACTTAGCTCTTGGATGCTAAGATTTGCATCTTGTACAAAATTGGGAAATTATCAATATTAGTTTCTTTGTGTACTTTCCCAATGCTGCCCTCTTTTCCCTCTTTCCTGGACTCCAGTGACATGAGCATCAGTCAGACCCTTTGCTACAGGCCCACGGATCTCTGAAGCTGTCCTGCTATTGTTGTTTTACTTCCTCTTCATTGATTCTTCCTCTGACCATTTCATTCCACCTCTGCACCCAGCTACTGTGGTTTTCTTTTTGTTTGGTTGGTTTTTAAATTTTAGTTACTTTTTTGTTACTTCTAAAATTACCGTTTGGTTCTTCTTTATTTATTTATTTATTTGCTGTTTGGTTCTTCTTTATTTATTTGTGTTTTTATTTATTTGCTGAAATGCTGCATTTCTTTGCTAAGACTCATATGTTTTCATTTGTTTCATGCGTGTTCTTAATTGCTCATTGAAGCTCTTTTGTGATGGCTCTTTAAAGTCTCCACCAGATAATTCTACAATCTCCGTCATTTCTCTGTTAGCATCTATTGGCTATCTTTTTCTCATCAACCAAAATCATTCTTGTTCTTGACATGATAACCAAGTTTAGATTGAAAACTAAGCATTCTAGGTATTATGATGAGACTGTGAATTTATTCAAATCTTATGTTTTAACCGACTTCCCCTGACCCCAGTGTGACAAGGGAGAGGAGATACAGCCACAGTACTCCAGGGGCAGTGTCGGGACTGGTATAGAACCCTAAATTCCCTGCCTGGCTCCACTGACACCTCTATTTGGGGAGGGGTGGGAGTGCTGGTACTACTCCCCACTTGTCCTCCTCTGATGTCACCCCACTGAGGAGGGAGGGAGACCCCTCCTCACTGCTCAATGCAGTTGGAAGTCTGGGTACACCACCTGGTCTCCCCACTGCCATGGGAAGGGGGCTCCTTACTGCCTGGCAACAAGGAAAGTTCTAGCTTCCTACTCAGCTTCCTCTGACGCTGCCCCCAGTGGGCGTGTGGGGCCCTCTTTACACTACAGCCGGGCTCAGTGGCCATCTGGGCATCCCACACAGCCGTGGCCAGAGTGGGCCGCCAGTTCTGAGGTGTTTGGCCACAGTGGAACGGTTATTTTCTGAAGTCTACCTCTTTCCTGTTGTCTCAGTTAGAGGGGCGCTTTTGTTGAGACTCTTTTTATCTATACCCATTGGCATTTCTGGGCTACCGGCTTCTTGAGCTCCAAGTTCAAGACCTGTAGAGCAGAGGGAGAATCCAAGGAGCTTACCACCTTATTGTTCTTCAGGTCCAAAGGTCCCTCGTCGGTCTTCCGCCATCTCCCCATATTTCAGAGCTGTCTTAATTTAATATAATGTCAGAGTTTTCTGATGTAATTAGTGGAAAGAACACATGAAATACATCTGCTCCCTCTTCCCAGAAGCAGAAGTCTCAGTGTGTTCCTGACAGTTCTCCTTTAGAAATAACTAAATCACCTGCCCCAACTGAAATATTTATGTATTTTTTATTAACCTGTTTATTTGATCTTAACAGAATACTAAACCTTAAAGCCAAGAAAAAGTAAAAGAAAATAAAGAAAAAGGATTCTTAAAATTTTCCAAGGCTAGGAGAGAGTTAATGTTGCCACTTCTATGGAAGAAATCTCTTGAGAATTAATTCAGCTAGAAACTGCTCATTGTTGATTTAATATTGCTGAAACCTCAACTCTATAGCATTCACTCAAAAATCCCAATTTTAAAAATAATCTTGCATGTTCAACTTTTGGTTAGATATTAAAAATTTCCCTACCTTCTTGAACAGCAGAGACCCAAGAGAAGAATTCCCCTCATCTTGGTGACTCAGACCTGAAGTCTGAGCACTGGGCAGTTTTGCTTTCTATTTGCCCAGCAGCTACAAACTCCCAACCGCACTTCCCAGCAGCTGTCCAGCCTGCACCCCTCAGGCCTGTCCCTGATGTTCTGGCAGACTGGAAATATAACCATGCCTGACAAAGTCGTGGGCAAATTAAGAGTCAAATACTCAGAATGAGGACACAGGGCTTCTCCTACCAACCCACAAGTAAGGAATTTGACACAGGTCATTTTGACAACAATTTTAGTGATACTAAGGTAATATAACCTAATTCAACTTCCTCGGTTATAATCCAGGTAGCTGAAGTTGCCAAATAAGTAGATGTTAGAGGAGAAAAAAGCCAGAAGCAATGAAAAAAGGAAGAAAATTCTTCAGTGGGAAATAAAATTTGTAGTGTTTGTATGAATGAGTACAAAGGATCACTGCAGACAATGTCACTTTGAACAAGTCCCACACTGCAGAGCTGTGTAAAGAGTATTATCCATATTTTGAGATTTTAAGTGAATTACTCCAGGTCGCACATGTTGTGATTAAACCCAATTCTGCTCTGATCCATTCCACTAGGACAGGACCAGGTGGGAGACGCAGGTCTAATTAAACACGGGGACAATGACCCTCATGCTGAGTGTCACAGGGCTGCTGACCACCATTCCCCCGATACCGACCATCAGAAAACTTCCACCTCAGCAGGTCTAGAAGAGGGGCTTGGGGTTCTGTATTTCTAACAAGGACTCCCATTTTTCTGATGCTGCTGGTCTATAGACTACATCGTAAAAAGCGAGGCTCTAAAAGAGGCACTTTGTTCATGTGAAAATCTGAATTTGACCTTCAATCAAAGATATGTAGAGAAATTTATTGGATTTTGTTTTCCTTTCAAAAAAATAAAATATAGTTATAACATGACATGGCTATTTGGTCACTGATGCAGAAACCAAAAAGAGATGTTGATTTAAGGCAGAAAAAAACAGTTCAGGTACATAAATAAATTAATAAACAAAACATCTGATTATAAATAGGAAAACTAAACTCTTACCTCCCACCAGCAGTTTCCAATCTTCTCTAACTACATTAGCCATAACTCCTGAATCAAAAGTCAGAACATATAATTTGATGGTTTAAAAAACTAAAAGATGAAATCAAGATTGTGTTAATTAGGGTGATTTTTCCATTATAATCTGAAATACTAACTCCCACAGTCATGAGATAAACATGAAAATAAATCTCACACACACACATACACAATTCTGTGTATTTATTATCTAAAAAACTTTAGAATAAAAGAGATCTAAGGGTCCAGAGAATATATATTATACCAGCCACGGTCCTGGTGTTTGGATCTGTTATTTGTTTAAATCAAACAACATCCTTCCGCATATTCATCTAAAAAATATTTAGTTCATTGAACAATATATACCTAACATGTTCCAGACGATTCCATTTTCTGCGCCATATTAATTGGTCTTCCGTGATAAGAAGTTTGTAGAGAAATAAATTTGAAAAACTCACGTCAAAATTAAAGGCTTTCTTTGCTGGGGGATTTTTTTGGAGCGTAGCCGACATGACCACAAACAATTTCACGATTTTCCCACAGTTTTAATTTGTCTCGTTGTTTCCCTGTCCCAGTCTCTCTTAGGTAACGTCAAACATTTTACTGAGTTTAAGTCACAAGCACAATCCTGCTTTGCTGTGTGGCGTGTAACCATCTAAAGGGCAAAACCCCAGCCTCGACTAGCGCCTGGGCTCTCTCCTCCCCTGTGGAGCCTGGGGTTGTGGGGGGGCCCCGGCTGGCCCTTGCTCCGCGTCCTCCGCTAGCATCTGTCTCGCCGGGTCTGTGGGGAGAACGAAGGAAGAGCGTGGTAGGAAGGTTCTGGTTGGGACACAATGCTGTGAGCTGGGGCCTGCGTCTGACAGCTGTGGACACCCCAGGAAGTGCCTCCAAGAGGATCAGCACCCCCAGGTCCTTCCCTGCAGCCTGTGATGCGGTGGCACCCCCACCTTCCCCAGCTCCTTCCTCCTCTTAGCTGAAGTCTTTCTCCCCCACTCCCGGCACCATCTTGGGCAGGAGCCAGGACGATTCCACACCTGTTCTCTTTGGCTCATGGCACTAATTTTGCCCTTGAAAAGCACTTAACTCACACATTCTTTTCCCAGAGCTGTTCTTGGAGTGCAGGACCCTCAACACCCTCTGCCCAGTATTTATTCCATTTCTCTCTCCATCCCTTGGCTAAAAGGACAGAGGAGTAAGCAAAGGTCAGCTCCCTGCCTCTCTATGGCTGTGTCAGGGAAGACCAGATTCCAGAACAGTGTGACCCCCACGCCCCACCCCTCTCTGCCTGAGACTTAGGCAAATTCTCCACAGGGTCGTGCTGAAGACCCTCCTCCCCCTCCCCATCCAGGCACCTCCCCTCCTTCCTTGCCATCAGGTGTGAGGGTCCCACAGCATAGCAAGATATTTTCCAAAAATACATCTTCAGGAAAATTCTTACTCTCCACGCTGCTGGCCCTTCTGGTACCCTGGACACGGGTGGGACACCTCACTGGCTTTCATCCCTGCTCTGCACCAGCTGTAGGAGATCTAGCACCTCCTTGCAATGCCAAGTCCACTGTCTCCTGGTGCCTCGGCCACTGCGTCCCTGCCCACATGTTGCTAAATAGCTCATGGGCCTCCAAAGCCCTCAGGAGTATTTCTGAAATTTCTCCCAACTTCAAACCCACTGTGCATGGTGCAGAGCCCAGAATTAGTTTGGAATGCTTCTTGTAAATACTTCACCAGGCTGTTGGCATTGGACACGACCTAAGAAAATACTCTATTTCGAGTCCTTCCAGGGGAGAGGCTGATGGGAGGCTCACGAGCCGCCCACGCCCTCGGTGGGGGGCGGGAGAGAGGAGCAAGGCCAGCCGTCTGCACCTGCAGACGCCTCCACCACTAAGGTCTAGGAAAGGGACACAGGTCACAATATTTGATTTTTTCTTAAACTGAAGGACAATAAAAATATCTTTTCTTCTTTAAGTGACACTAAACCAGTCTTTCATAAGAAAAAAGACTCAGGGAAGGAATGACGAGCGGGATGTGTTTCTGAGAGTCTCGGTTCCAGCGTTCCCCGAGACATTTTGTTTTAGGGGTTAATATGTGCTTTTTATATTTCAAAATTAGTTGGCAGTTATTCTTTGGGAGAGAATGTTCTGTGACTCAGCACCATTAGGGCAGAAGGTCTTCTGTGGGTTTGAAGACTGGAGTCAGAAAGCACGTGGTTTTGGAGGCGGAAACTGATGTTTCCTGGGCCCACCGGGGTGCCACACCCCGCAGTGTGTGAAGGAGGAACCCGGGAGCCCTCCCTGTGTGTCCAGAGGCAGCTGCGGGCAGGTGGCTTTGGTGCCTCCGACATGGGCTTGGCCACCAGGCTTGCTCACTCGCTTTCCTCTTACCTAAGGGAGGGAGAGAGAAATGGTTCTGGACTATCTGGGTGGGCTCAGTACGCTCTTGAGGGTCCTCAAATGTGATCGAGAGAAGCAGAGGTGGGGGGGCAGCTGGAGGAGATTCTCACCGCTGGGTTTGAGGATGAAGTGAGGCACCGGCCAAGATAGCGAGGGAGAGGGCTGGGCCAGCCTCCCCGCGGGGGCCTCGGCCCTGCCCAGCCTCCAGTCTCCCCGTGGGGACCTCGGCCCTGCCCAGCCTCCCCCCGGGGACCTCGGCCCTGCCCAGCCTCCCCGCGGGGACCTCGGCCCTGCCCAGCCTCCCCACGGGGACCTC
>CAUYRH010180785.1:0-49456 GCA_963574655.1 Perodicticus potto
ATCATCATAGCTCATGACAACCTCAAACTCCTCAGCTCAAGCAATCCACCTGCCTCAGTCCTCTGAGTAGCTGGGACTTCATATGCCTGCCACAACTCCTGTTTTTTTGTATTTTTGTAGAGATGAGGTCTTGCTCTTGCTGTTCTCAAACTCCTGAACTCAAGTGATCCTCCTGCCTTGGCCGCCCAGAGTGCTAGGATTACAGGTGTGAACCAGAATGCCCAGCCAAGGGTAATGATACTTCTCTTGAATATTTTTTAGGTTTTTTCCAAAATAAGAAGTTAACTGATGACTCCATACTGAACCTCAGAGTCAAAGCATTCTATAATAGACATACTCTTATTTGACAATGTAAATGTTACTTTCTTTGCATTATTATTATTAATATTGCTTCATATTTTGATGTAGTAATCATCTGATTTCTTTTCTGAATATATTTATCTTTGTTCATTCTTTTCAAGGTTTTTGTTTCTAGTCCTTATCTTAAACATTGTTATTGTTATTAAATTTTAAGCCTTTTTAATTCTGTGAAGGCAAAAAGTAGAAACCTAATAAACACATGTATATGTAAAAATAAAAAAAAAATAAAAAATAAAAATATTTTTTAGGTTTTCCTTGCCTACTAAGTAAATAAATAATGCACATGGAGAAACTTAAAATGAACTGCTTATTTTGTACATTAAAAATTAATTAACCCTCTCTACCTTCCTGTACACTGTCTGAACCTAAGTTTGCTGTCTTGAGTACCAGAAGTGTATACCAGCAAGTAGGCAGGAGAGACTAGAAAGTCATCAATCCTAAGTAAAGAGCTCTGAGCTTTGGACAAATCAAACTTAATCACTGAGATTGGCTTTCCTCATCTGCAAAACTAGAATGAAGATATACGCCCCGCCTACCTCAGAGGCTGAAGTGACAATCAAACAGAAACACATGGAAGTACTTTGACGCTCCACGTTTCCCATGAATGCAAGTGTTATGTCTGACAAAGGAGGCAGAAAGCATTCTCATACTTCATGCATTAATTACTGTCAGAATTTTATTTTATTTTATTTTTGGAGACAGAGTCTCACTCTGTTGTCTGGCCTAGAGTGCCATGGTATCAGACTTTGATCATGTCCACTGGACATACACATCCAGAGGATTAACTTTCAGTAGAAAAAAAAAATTGGCAAGCACTGAATAATTGTGACACAGATGATTACTGAGATAATACCAATAAACCTGTTGGCCAAGTACTAAAGAACAGGTGTTGGTCTCAGGATCCTGGCCTCATTTCAGGCTGCCAAGTCTTGCCAGATATGTGGGCTCTTAGGGATGCCAAACAGACTAAGAGCCGAAAGGGCACCTATTAGAAGAAGTTTGAGAAAAGGAATAGCTTTCTCTCGTGCTGAAATGAATCTCTTTTCTCATTGCTTTCTCTCTCTCTCTCAATCTTTCTCTCTCACAGGAAAAATTGTAATAAGAAACACTAATAAAGTTCCAAAATAAGAATTTCATCTGGTTAATTTCAGCATGATCTTTAAACTCCTTTTTGCATAAAAAACCAAAAATGAATAAATAAGTGAACAGATTCAACAATGGTTCTTCTACAATGGTGCTGCCTGATCTCATTTATACTTTAGAAATTCGTCAGTAGATCATCACTTACATTGCTACAAGCTATGTTTCTCAAAGTGTGATCCATGGCAATATCAACTCAATAATCTTTTGAACTGCAAATTTCTAGGCCCCGTTTCAGAATTAGAACTCCGAAGGTTTGGTGGTGAAAGAATCTACATAATCTGCAAGCAATTACATGCACATAAATACCCTGCTTTAATTTGGATGTTTGTTCCCCAAACCTCACGTCAAAATTTGATCACCAGTGTTGGAGATAGGGTTTAATGGAAGGTGCTTGGGTTGTGAGGGTGACTCTTTCCAGAATAGTGGAAAGAGTAAGATAGTGAGTAAGTTCTCACTCTATTAGGTCTCACAAAAAGCTTGTTAAAAAGAGCCTGGTTCCTCCCAATCTTCTCTCTGGCCTCCTCTCTCATCATGTGGTCTCTGCACACACTGGCTCCCCTTTGCCTTCCACTGTGAGTGGAAAGCCTGAGGCTTTCACCAAATGTCCAATCTTCCAGCCACCAAAGTTATCAGCCAAATAACCTTTTATTATTTATAAATTACCCAAACTCAGGTATTTCTTTCTTTTTTTTCTTTTCTTTTTTTTTTTTTTTCACAAGAACTAGGATTATTTTAGCAAAGAAAATGTTCAAGAGCCCAGGACAGAGCCAACAGCAAATGCCAGGAAAAGTCAGTGTCTGTGCACAGCCTGTCTATGGTGGGAAAGGTGGCCCCTATGCTGGTTCTGGGCCCACAGTCACACCTGGAAAAAATCCAGGCTGTGCCCACAGAGGAGCTGGTCCAAGCTGAGCCTGAGGAAGAGGTCATACCACAAACGCTGCCCTCTTCAGACAGCTGCGGCTGGGAGCTCCCTCCTGGATCCACAGGGGGCAGAGAACAGAGTGAGAGGAGCATAGGAAGCACCTCCTCACACATACTCCCCACAATCAGTGATGATCACCTTCTGCTTTGGCTTCTCGTCCTTACTGCCCTGAGCCTCAATCTGCCGCAAGACATCCAGGCCCTCAGTGATCTCGCCAAACACCATGTGCTTGCCATCCAGCCAATCTGTCTTGTCACATGTCAGGAAGAACTGGGAGCCATTGGTGATTGGGCCAGAGTTGGCCACGGACAGGAGGCTTGGGGCTGTGTGCTTGAGGATGAAGTTTTCATCATCAAACTTCTTCCCATAGATGGACTTTCCCCCAGTGCCGTTGTGGTTTGTGAAGTTGCAACCCTGGCACATGAACTGGGGGATGATGCAGTGGAAGCTGCTTCCCTTGAAGCCGAAACCCCTTTCATGGGTGCACAGGCAATGGAAGTTCTCTGCTGTCATGGGCACGACATCTGAACACAGGAGCACCTGAATGCAGCCAGCTGGCTTGTTACCAATCTTGATGTTCATGTACACCTGAGGATTTGACTGGGCCTTTTTTGCAACCGCCTCTCCCTCCTGGGTTTCTGTCTTGGGAGATTCTGACCCTTCCTCCTCTTTATTCTCTTGGAGAGTCTTCCCAGAAAACTTCTTCAACCAGTCATCATCTACCAAACTGGTCTGGAAGAGCCTTCCTTAATTCTCATTAGTTTGGCCAAATTGACACGAATTGTCCTTCCAAAGAGCTCAGATTCATTCATGTTGTCAATAGCTGCTGCAGCATCCTCTGCCAACTCAAATTCAACAAAAGCAAATCCTTGGTGCTTTTCTGTTTCATAATCCAAAGGAATCTGAATATCTGTTATGTCTCCAAAAGGAATAAAAGCAGCATGAAGAACTTTGTCATCCACCTCCTGTGTCAGCCCACCCACATACAGCACATGCTTGGTAGTGGCCATTTTGCTCCCGCCTCAGGTATTTCTTTATAGCAACACAAATGGACTAAGACACACCCATCTTTCAATTTTCCAACCTAGTTACAAATACTACCTAAAAGATTTAGTGGGCCTTGCAAAACAGAAACAGTGACACTAAAGAATTTTAAAGTGTATGTATATTTAGAAAGAATTCCAAACACTAGATAGTAAATTCCAATGAGAAAAGATAGTTTGGTAGACAGAGATGGCTTTAGGCAAAATTTAGGTGTCCAAAGTGAAGTCAAAAGTTTTCATTTATTTTTGGAAACTTAATTCTCCCTTCTCAGTTTCCACACAATTCTATGTTCCACGACCAATGAGTCTTTCTCCTCTATAAGCTATCTCACGTGGAATTAGCCAATTTAAAACAGTAGCAAGCATATAGGCTAGTCACATATGTAAAATTTGCTAAAACTTCTGGTTGAAAGTGAAGAATTCCATTAACTAGGTATTTTTATTTATCCATCAATTTACTCATTCATTCAAAATACTTACACTGAATTTAAAGTACTGAAGGTAGAAAAATGAATAAGACATGCCCCTTCCTGTTAAGAGAAATTATGAAAAACTCAGAAATTAAGAGTCTCCAACATATTCTTTCAAAGTTGGGGCACTGCTTAACAAGCCTACCCAAGCATTATTTAATTCTCTAAAAGAATGTACCCATGTTTGTGCTATTTACTGTTAATTGAGGGTTTACATTCTATGAAGTTATATTAACTTATAGATCTACTGGTTACTAGTGGGTAAAGTTCAGGAATATTGTTGCACGTTCTATAAAATAGAATTCTCCTTACAACAAACAATTCTCTAGTCTAAAAAGTCAATAGTATTGAAGTTGAAAAACCTGTTCCAAAGAGATCAAAAGCCACTGATCTAGGTAATCATAGGACCTTTGTCCTCCCTGATAAGAGTAGGTTTGGTGGTTTCTTCAATAAGTTGGTAAGTGGGAGGAAAGTCAGGAAGCGAAGCCCATGTGAGGGTATCTTACAAATGCTGGGTAGTGAGGAATGTTAGATAAGGTACTAGAAATACCAGAGGGTAGACAGCGTTCCTGGCAGAAAGTCTTAGGAAGGATAATTGGTGATACTTAAGTGTTTTAAGGTATTTGAATCAGCTGAAATTTTCATTTTCTATTTAGATATCTAATGCTTGTGAGGCTTTAATCTGAGCCATAGTAGCAATGTATTGTTTTGATGAAAGATCTTTACAGTTGCTATATCTTAAAAGAAGGAGAAAACAACGCTGCCCATTTATGGTTACTTCTCATAATTGTTAACATTTAGCAAAGGGAAATAACAGAAGTGCCTTAATGTCTAAAGTTGGATATTCACAATAAAATATTTTATGAAAATCATTTATGCTCTTTTAATGTCACTATGTGAAGTCTTACTGCATTTCTGTAAGCATCCAAATTATTCAAATTCGTTTATTCACAGTCTTTCATTTGTTAACTACCGACACTCCTGAAGTTATGCTTCCTATATTATGAGTGACTGGCTACTTACTATGTCCAGATGAAAGGTTTTCAGCTGACTTCCAATTCAGACCCTCAGCACCCTTCGGTTTGAGAAGTGGAAGATTTTCCCTATTAGGACAAGAAGTAAATGTGAAGTTATTACTGTCAGAATTTTATTTTATTTTATTTTTTGAGACAGAGTCTCACTCTGTTACCCAGCCAAGAGTGCCATGGTATCAGACTAGCACACAACAACCTCAAACTCCTAGGTTCAAGCAATCCCCCTGCCTTAGACTCCCAGCTAGCTGGAACTACAGGCACCCTCCACAATGCCCAGCTAATTTTTCTGTTTTGGGGGTCTTGCTCTTGCTCAGGCTGGTCTTGATCTCCTGGCCTCAAGCAGTGCCCCTGCCTCAGCCTGCCAGAGGGCTAGAATTACAGGAGTAAGCCCAGCCCCAGAATTTTTTTTTAAGATGTTGGTTTTTAAGAGTTGTTTTGCCTTATGTGAGAAAGTCAAAGAGCCCTGTGGCTGAATAGGTAGTTCTTTTTTTTGTAGAGACAGAATGGGTGCCACGGCAACACAGTTCACAGCAACCTCCAACTCCTGGGCTTAGGTGATTCTCTTGCCTCAGCCTCCCGAGTAGCTGAGACTACAGGCACCCACCACAACACCGGGCTATTTTTTTGTTGCAGTTTGGCTGGTGATGGGTTTGAACCCTCCACTCTCGGTATATAGGGCCGGCACCCTACCCACTGAGCCACAGGCGCTGCCCATGGGTAGTTCTTTTCTTAGTGGAAGCATGGCAGAGCCTGTGGCTGGTGGTAGAGAATTCTTTTTGTATTAGCTGATAGACACCTAATGGTGGAGTGGGGTTTTTCTTTTCACTGGACATTGAACAGTTATCAGCATCAGTGGCTGACAGGGACAAGTCTGTTTTTTTTTTTCTTTTGTAAGTGAAAACAGCCAAGGTCATAGCAACAGATAAATGATTTCCTGACATCAGCAGTTTTGAGTTGGAAGTCAGCTGAAAACCATACTGTCTATTATCATATAGAGAATGTAAAAGGTTTCTGGGTTTATCTGAGAAACTAACCACCATTTATAGCATAATTTTCATGATAAGGTATCTCCTGGATTATGATACATAAGTATTGGTTTCTTGCTTTATAAGTCAAGCTTTCCTTTAAAACAATTATAGTAGTGAATTTCAGTTTTCATCATTTTCTAAATTTACTTCTGTGAATTAGGGTACATATAAAAAGCATGTCAATTATAATGATGGGAAGGAAAGTTTTATAAAATGCAAAATTTTTTTTTAACAATGTTTGGTTAATTTGTGTGTCTCTCGTAACGTATGACAGTAGATTCTATTTATTAGCATACCTAGAGGCTCTATCTACTAAATAATTTTTTGAACTTGATCTGCTCCTAAAGGGAAAATCACTTTTTTATATACCTTGAGGACAGTGGGTCTGGAAAGTTGCTAACCTCAATTTTTCCCAACAGAATATTGTACAAAATTGCCTTCCCACTCAAGTCCCAAATGAAATGTTTTATTCTACATATTATATGTAATTAAAACTATCCCCTTAACTTCTATGCCCATGTATTACAACATTTTGTCTGAGGAATATTCAGCTTCATTTTTAATCTGTCTTAAACAATGGAACTGACCTTGGCTTGTGAAGTTGATATATATACTGTCAAGGATGCCCTTGAAGATATTTCTCAATATGAAGAAAGAATGCAGAAGGAGGAGCAAAATCCTTCTTTACTTTGAATCTGTGAGTTCCATTTTAGATTATATCCAACACTGTGTTTCATACAGGCTATGGAAAATCCATGTAGGAATGTGACTCACAAAATCTGCAACTTCTGAAGAAACTTCACTTGTATTTTCAAAGGTCACAGAACAACTGCTGATAACCATTGAGCAAGGTTAGTGTCTGTCTTTGTGAAAACGTGTCTTCATTGAACAAAAACTTAACTTTTCTAACAAAATAGAAATTTCTAATAAGAATTCTATATCTTAATGAGGTAGTATATTTTTAGTAAATTGATTCAACATTGAACTGCTAAGTAGTATTATATAACTATTGTTTCTAGTTTTTCTTTCATATGTATCTTTATAAAATACCATTTTTGATTCATTCAGTATAGAACTATCGAGCCAACCATCTTAGTGTATCTAAGTGACTAATAATTTATTACTCTAATCACTTAGTCTTATCAAAATATTTCATAAACTTATCCTCATTCCTTTTTCAAAGAAAGCCATTTTTCCCTTAAAATGCAAGTTAATCAGTTTCTTTTCAGAAAAATTGTTTTGTAATTTCCTTGTGTTCTACAAAAGGAAAAAAAAACTATTTACAATAGATACTATTTCCTCTTTTCCCCAAATCCTATTCCTAGCTTAACCTAAATACAGTAAACACACCATAAAATGGTACACTGTGGCTTATAGATTGTGCTAACTCTCCACAGAAAGCCCTCCACTTGGTAAGGGATCAGATCAAGGATTCAGTTCCTCCTCTAACAGAAGCAGTGAAGGCTGAACCCTAAGAAACTGAAGTGGGGGAGACAAAATGTACAATATCACACGACATGTGTTTACACAAGGTGCTATGAAGCGCCCGTTCAGGTGTTCTGTCAAAGATGATGTCTGGAGGTCTAGGCTAGGCTCACGGGAAGCGGTTAACAGAAAAGACACTTAGATAAAGCTGGGTTTGCTTATTGTCTCTAAAACTAACTGTGGGGCCTGGGACAAATTTCTTCATCTCTCAAAGCCTTAGATTCTTCACCTGTAATATTGTTAAACACTGATTTTTGTATGTAAGTTGGAACAAGTACATTTACCTATTACCTGTACATTTATGAGTGGGAGTTGTACATAGCTCAGATGTTTGTAACTTGGGAACTGCCTGGACATGAAAGATACATTTCCCAAAGCTTTTCTCTCAAGTGTTACATATTACCTGCATTTGTCTAATATAGAGGATATGCACTGTACTAGGTGTTGGGGATCCAAAGATAAATGTTATCATCTTTGCCTTGAAGATGTTCACAGCCTTGTGGACAGTCACTGACAAGCAGGAATTATGTAGTGTATGTGAGACAGGTGTGGCGAAAGTAGGGCAGGGTTTTGTATTCATTTAAACTCCTTATCCTTCTATGAGTTTAGATGGGGAAAGGATAAATGCTTCTTATGAGGAGAAGAAAGCGAACAGTAGCTTCTCGCAGCAAACAGATTCACGTGAAATTGTTTTAGACAGGTGGCAAGCAACAGGGCATTCCAGACACAAGGAACAGCATAAAAAAGGACACAGCTTGTGGGAAGCTAATCAGTAGCTGGGGTAGAACGAAAGTATAGATAGGATGATGCCTGGTGGAGCTGATGGAGAAAAGGTGGGAAAGCAGGTGGGGACAAATCGGAAAGGGCTCTACGTCACTATTCCCAAAGGATTATAATGTGCTGGTTGTGAAGAATCTCAACTTTGGGATTCCTAGCGGTTTTTGTTTTTCCTCCAGCAGTTTCTTTTTGATCAAACACTCTAGTGGGGTAGGAGTCGCTTCTTTTTTATGCACCTCTACAACAGTGTCTGACAAAAATAGCTATTTAGTTTTAACTTTCCCAAGATCAATGGCTATCACTGAGTTTCTACTGCTCAGGTAATTTTTATTGATCAAAGACAGCAGGCAGGAATCGGTGTTACACAGAAATATATGCTGAGGGCAGCTATTTCATTCTAGTTCCTAAACTGGAAAACCATACTTTACCTGCCATCTTCCTTTTAAAACAGAGAAGCTGGTGAAGCTTATTCTCAGCCCACCCTCACATTTTTATTAAAAGCCTCTTCTGTGCTATGTCTTGCCCATGTAGCAGTGAACAACTTAGTGGGCTCCTGAAAAGCTTAAATTTTCTTTTAAATATTAAGAAGTGTCTTTCAAGTATTACTGAAGAGACAGTAAAGGTTCTTCTGTTAAAAAAGAAACCTATTATCACCAGGCATGATATGTTTAAGTTATATTCTGATTAAGTAAAGCAGACACTTGCATTGTATTGGTATCTTTGCAAACCGTAATAAAAAAAAGTGAAAGTGTTTATACAGAGGTTTCATTTTTGGTTTGAATCTGAAAAGTTAAGTTTGAGTCTACTCTCTTCCCAAATATCACTTGGTTTTAATAAAATGACCATGGCTAGGCTTATTCTTCAAAGCAACTTCCTTAAAGTTCAAAAAAACGTGTTATGAAAAGCCTATAGACTCTCCAAATCCCATCAGTAAATAGTAGTGTAGGGACTGCAAAATAAACCTTCCGATTCTCTGTAGCATTTTGTTTTTAAATGAAAAAGAGTGTGCCCATTTTTAATTTAGTTCCGTATACTGGTAGGAAATTTAAAAATGCTGCTACCAGTATTTTTCTCTCTGTGCCGGGTCCTTGGTCTGGAGATTCAAGAATGAAACCCCAGACCCTGCGAGTGACAAGACAAAATTTATTTTACGGAGAACATAGAAGGGTAACAAAGCAGCAGAGGGGGGCAATTCCCAAGTGGGAAGACCCCCTGGTCTTCTGTCTAGGGTTCATATTCTGTCTGGGACCGGGGAGGTGAAGGGGGTGTTGTCTTAGGAAGTATATCACACTTCACCGGGAGCCAGCAGACAGAAATATCCTGCCTATGTTGATTAAACAATGAATTTATTAGTAAATGAATGAGGTCCTCACAGTTCCTGCCCCAGGGAAGCAGCAGGGTGTATGCTTTCCACTTCAGGAGGAGCTGCCCAGATGGATATTGGTCAAGATGCTCTTCTCCTATTCTGCTTGCTCCCAGAGAGCGTGGTTTGGAAAAACAAAGTATGTTTGCCCTGGCTAGAAAATGGAGAACCTTGTATCAATACGACTGAGCACTATACCAACCTAGGTTTAAAACAGTAATGCTCAAGGAGAGGGCAAAACATTTTTAAGAATCTACTTTACGATTTTTCATTATGCAAACCATAGAAAGTAAAGTTGCGTAAAACCTCAAAGGTCAGGCATTTGAGAAGTGGTTTTTATCCATGGGTAACTCAGACTGGTTGGGGGACGAAAAGGCTGGTTATTTTGTTCATTAAAGGGGACACTGAGAGCCTCACATACGCAGTTACGGCGCCAGCCTCATACACCGAGGGTGGCGGGTTCGAACCCGGTCCGACCAGCTAAACAACGACAACTGCAACAAAAAATAGCTGGGCAGGGCATTGTGTAGGGCGCCTGAAGTCTCAGCTTTGGGAGGCTGAGCAAAGAGAATCGCTTAAGCCCAAGAGTTTGAGGTAGCTGTTGAGCAGTGACGCCACGGCACTCTCCCCAGGGTCAGACTCTGACTCAATACAAAAAAAAGGGGGGTGGGGGGACACTGAGGAAAACTGGTCTGTGGACACGACTAGTAATTAGTGCAATTAGTCAATCTGCGTTTGACTCCTCTAGTGGAGCAAGGTCCACACTTGAGCCTAGAAAAGGGCACAAAACGGGGGTTATCCAAGGAGAGGGGACGGGCTTGGGAGCGGGTACGAACCGGGGGCAAGCGGCGGACACAGGGGAGGAGACCCGCAGGGGACAGGGCGGTGGGGGTCGGCGGGATGCCAGACACAAGCCCGGCGGCGCGCAGTTTTCTTCTTTTGCAAACCACGCGCCGGGCGCCCGCGGGGTGAACTGAACCCCCCGAGGGAGGAGGCGGGAGCCGCGGGGCGAGCGGCCGGCGGGCTCCTCCCCCAGCGCCACCGCTGTCAGGAACCAGACCTGGCGGCTACGGCCGCGGCGCCGGACCTCGGACCCCGCAGTCTCCTGGGCCGCCGCCCGCCCGCCGCTCGCTGCCCGCAGGTCCCAGGGCCCGGTCTCTGACAGCAGAGACGCAGGCGCGGCGAACACAGGCGAACACAGGTAAGCGCAGACCCGGGGACAGGGAAGCTCGGCCGCCTCGGGCCGGACGCGCCCTGGGGGCGTGCGGGGGGCGGCGGGAGCACTTCCGGCGGCGGCGACTGTACTTCCGGGTCGCTGCATCTTTTCGCGGAATCTTCCCGCTTGCCGTGCGTGTGCGAGTGTGCGTGTGCGTGTGCGTGTGCGTGTGCGTTCCCGAGCTGGAGGATCGGCCCGAAGCGGCTTCCCCAGCTCAGCCATGGCTGAGCGGCGCCTCGGGAGCTCCGGCCGCGGGGGCGCCCGCATCTCCGCGCGGGCAGCCTGCTGCCGCGGGCCGGTCGTCCCTGCAAACCCCCCGAGTCGGAGCGGGGACGCTGCCGGGCCTCCACCTCGTCTGCCGGGACCTGATTTTCAACAGACCTTTTGTTTTGTTTCGTTTTCCCTCAAACTCGAGTCTCAGTTTTACACAAAAATGAAGTCCAGATTATCAGTGCCGCCCACACTTGCAAGTAAGTCAAGCATCTGGAGCCCTAAATTTAAAAAAACACCCATGAAGACTTGAAGACACCCGGATTAGAATGCACTTGTAAAGTATCGGGTTTTCCAGGTCGCTGTAGGAAACCTGATCACTTATTCAAGGTCTCAGAGCAATTCTCTCGGGAAACTTCAGCCTTCGGCCTCTCTGTAACTAATGTTCTTTTAACTTCTCTTGCAAAGTTTTTCATACGTTCCCCGAGTTTATTAGCTTTGGAATTTATTTTTTCCCGCTAAGATCTGTTCATAAATTAATATGTATGCTTGATAAAAGGTAAAAGCATTATTATAATTAATGTGGTAAAGCATAATTTCTTTATCTAAAAATTTTAACTAAAACTGGAACATGAAAATGGAATAATGTTTTCTTCAGATACTTCAGAAAATTTCTCATTTTCATGCTTTAGTTTTCTTGAGTCAACTTTTTGGTGCTTTATTTTCAATAGAATTTTTGATTCTCATCTCTGCAAATAATCTTTGATTATGTAATAGACATTAATTTTAGGTGCCATAATTTATATTAAAACAGTGTTTATTTTTTCCTTGTTATTACTAGCACCACACAAATTGAAACTTGTAATTAGGAATGATACTTTGCATCTGATTATTAAAATATTAGAGTTCTAAAATAGGGTCAGTAAAAATTTTAATTACTGTATTTTTATACTACAATAGAAATATATACTAGTGATATGATAATTTAAAATATAAAAACTATATACATGACTTCATATGACCTTTGAAATTATACTGCAGGCAAGCAAGTGTTTTGATTTATTACTTTTGCATATCACTATAAATCAGGGTCATCTTCAGATTATCGGCATAGAAGCACATTCATTTTGTACTGATACAGAACTCCAACATAGCTTGAGCAATTAAAAATTTCCAATTGTGATTATTTAAAAAAATGCTTGCTCCATTGATTCCAGGTTTTTTTTCCCCCCCAGTTAATTTTTTAGTTCTGAATATTCTCTTTCATGTCCTTGTTAAAGCTTTCTGAATCTTCCACATGCAGGAGTGCATCCAAAAATTAGGTGCAGGATCTCAAGGGTGACAGTTCTCACTTCCTCCTTGCATGAACTCTGGGTAAATGATTTGACAGCTTTGTGCCACACTGTGCTTATCTGCAAAATGATAATAGGACCCGCCTTAAAGAGATAATTTGTAGTTGATGCAACTCATAAAGAAAGGTCAAAAAAAAATATGACTCTTTCCTGTTTAAACCCAATTCTGTTTTAGGAATAAGGTTTCCTTCCTAAGTAGATTTTCACTTCCATTTATTTACTTATTAAATTAAAAAAAATTCAAACTAGACTATGTTTCTTAATGTAGAGTTCAAAGAAGACTTAGCAGGAATAGGCCAGAGAAAGCAAGTGGAATAGGAATATTCCTGCTAAAAGACCTGTAAATCAGCATATGGACATCCCACATTAATCTCTTTATTGACAGAAGCCAAGATGATCAAGCTTGATGGGTGATTATTAGCTGTAATGCAAATGTAAGTCTTGGGCAAATAGTGACTTAAAAATAATTATCGTCTTTTTGCAAAACTCTTTACAGATAATTTAGTTTGGGGATATAATTTTTTGTGGAAATAAAATCAAGCATAATTACCTACAACTTCAGCTGAAATTACAAATTGATCAGAATCTGCTGCTGGCAACCAGACACAGTAGCACATGCCTGTAATCCTAGCACTCTGGGAGGCCGAGGCGGGTGGATTGCCTGAGCTCCTGGGTTCAAGACCATCCTAAACAAGAGCAAGACCCCGTTTCGCAGTGGTGGGCACCTATAGTCCCAACTACTTTGGAGGCTGAGGCAAGAGAGCCACTTGAGCCCAAGAGTTTGAGGTAGCTGTGAGCTGTGATTTCATAGCACTCTACTGAGGGCGACAAAATGAGATTCTGTCTCAAAAAAGAAAAAAATCTGCTGCTGGCTTATCTCCAGGATGGAATGGAAGTAGGCAGATAATTAGAGTTACAGTTCCCAGTTATATCAAGTAGATGAAAAAGGAATTTCAAGCTAAATACCCTGAGGTCAGGCAGGCTAGATTAAGCACCAAGGCTTTCTCTGGAATCCTTGGTTTAGAAGAGATTCTTAAATCTTTTGGATATAACATTCAGTGGTCCCTAAGGTAATTTTTGGAAGATTATTTTAAATTCTTATTTACACTTAGGCCTGTAATGAAGTACAGGGCATCCAAATAGTATAATCTCTATGTTCCATATGTTAATAAATTGTCTAGTAAAATAGGGAATCTAAAGAGAATTTTTTTTTTTTTTAAGCAGACTTCTTGGAAATGGAGTCTTGCTGCTTATTCTTTCAGATCCTCTTCCATTGGGCATTTGAAACTTTACATTTAGTTGGCCGGTTAGAGTATAAAAAACAATAATGCTTTGCTAGAATGTGTGGAATCATAGGATATAAGCCACTAGAAAGTGGCTGTAGAAATTTCAGGTATACAGCCTAATTAAAAATTTCACTTTACCAATGAACTGCTGCTCTGGTTCTCATTCCCGCCTGTTTAGATTACTTCTTGTTTCATTTAAAACAGTGAAGGATTCAAAGAGAACTTTCCTAACCTCCCATCATCACATCTACACACCTACCTGAATCTCTGCTTACATATCTGCCTTTTCTTGTTACTATGAATGAATGGTTTGTGTTCCCATCACTGGCCAACCCTAATACTTACCCACTAGAGCCCATCCCCTTTGCCTTCTTAAGTTTATTGCCATACAGTTTTCTAATTTTTCTTCTACTTTATCAGTTTTTTTTATAATTGGGTCTTTTCTGTTGGCAAACGAAATACTGTTATATCTTGATCTTTTGGCACATTTCCCCACATACTTATGGCATCATTTATCTCCTCCCTATTTTCTGTTTGGTCATTTGTTCTTTTTGGTTTTTTTCCCTTTTCCTGCCTTCTTTTGGACTAAGTATTTTTGGTATTCCATTTGTATCTCCACTATTAGCTTATTGTCTGTACCTTTTTATTCCTTTGTTTTGATCATTTTAGGGTTTCCAATTATGCATCTTTAACTTAATATTATAAACTTCATTATAATCTAAGACACTCAAAATAGTATATTTCCATTTGTTTTGTCATGGAAGTATTTGGGCTATTTTCCCATTTTTTGCTACTACATATGTTAAAAATTCTATGATATGTTATTATCATCTTTCCTTTAATAAGCATTTATAAAGAAATTTTATAGTGAGAAAAATGACCCACATATTTGTTCCTACTGGTGTTTGTCATCCTTTGTATAGATCCAAGTTTCTATTTTTTATCATTTTCCTTGTGCCTACAGAACTTCTGTTAGCATTTCTTCTTTCTTTTAGTCATAAATTCTCTCAGCTTTTCTTTTTCTATAAGAAATCTATTTGGTCTTCCTTTTTGAAAGATGTTTTATTGGATATAGAAATTTAAGTTGATTTCTTTTAGCATTTTAAAGATGTGTTACTCCATTGTTTTCCTACTTGAATAGTTTCTGAGTCTTTATCTACTTGTAATCTTGTCCTTTTTTCCCTGGATTCTTTTAACATAACTGAAAACATCACTAGTTTTCATCAGTCTGGTTTTGCCAATTTTGCCTTGGTTTGGTCTTCTTATTCTGCTTGGATTAGGTTGAGCTTATATCTGGGGTTTTATAAGTTTTATCCAGTTTTGGAATTTGGGGGTCACTTTGGTTCCCCTTTCATGTTACGTAATTTTTAGATTGCTTGATATTTCCCCATAGGCTCTGCTCGTTTAGTTTTGTTTTGCTCTCTGTGTATTTCTTTGGGAGTGGTTTCTATTGCTGCATCTTCGGGTTCACTGATTTTGTTGTTGTTTATTGTTCCACAGTGAGTTTCTGCTGTTAATTCCATTCAGTAAAATTTTTTTTCGGTTATTTTATTTTTCATCTCTAGAAGTTCTGTTTGGTTCTGCTTCTACTTTCTTTTTTTTCTTTTCATCATATGTTGTTTTCCTTTAATGTATTGTATGTGTATATTATTCACTGAATTTATTTATAATAATTTTTTAATACTTTTGTCTGCTAATTATATCTCTGTCATTTTCCTGCTTCTTTACAGGTCTAGTAATTTTTTATTGGATATTTGACATTTTGGTTTTTTTTTTTGAAACAGAATCTCAGTTTATTGCCCTCCGTAGAGTGTGGTGGTGTCATAGCTCACAGCTACCTAGATCATAGCTAGGGCCGTGTATGCAAAAAGGCAAAAGGTCAGAAAGAAAAAAAAGGAGTCAAATAAATGATTTTTTTATTATTAAAAAATGAAAATTTGAAATAACATAAGAATATTAAGACCTCAGGTATAAGTTGATTATAATAAGCAGAAGACTTCTGGGCCAGAAGAAGAAAGGAGATGAAGCCTACACTTATATTATTGTTTCTGCTTTCAATGTTGGATAAAACAGAGATGGGGCCCTTACAAACTTTCCACACCTAATATATTTTATATACCAAAGCCCTGAGCTTTTAAAATGTTGTTAATCCCTCCAACATTTAAATACTAATGTGAACTAGTTGCTAAGGAAGAACTTCTTGACATTTTTTAAAGATTAGTTGAGACCCAGAAATCAGCTACTTTAATTTTATACAAATAAAAGTTCAGAGAAAGTTCAGAATAAATGTCAGAAATTAATAATGATGGTTTTACTTCTTTTTATTAAATACTCTAAAAATATACTGTGAAGAGTAAATTATAGATTGGTCATGCAGAATACAAATTCTGAATTAAAGTTGATTCTTTATATTAAATGTCATAATATGCTTAAAATAAATATTTCCACTGGGCTATCTATGTTATAGAGGTAATCACTCATACTGTAATTTAGCTTATGACTTGCCAGTTATTTAGGGATAAGATAGAATTGGCTTTGTTGATTGAAAAAGCACCTAGATTTTTATCTTGAGGAAAGACAAAAACAGCATTCATTTACATTTGTGTTTTTAATTTTAGAAATAAAACCCAAGAAATGCCTCATTCTGCAAACAAAGAACTGGTACTTGGCATCATGGTAGGAACGGCTGGAATCAGCTTGCTGCTTTTGTGGTACCACAAGGTCCGTAAACCGAGGATAGCAATGAATTTACCTAAATTTCTTTCTCTGGGTAATACCTTTGATTCTGTAACTTTGCAAGATGAAACATATAATGACCAAGGAACAGCAGTGATCTTTCAAGAAAGGCAACTTCAGATACTGGAGAAATTAAATGAATTACTAACCAATATGGAAGAACTCAAAGAGGAAATCAAATTTCTTAAAGAAACTATTCCAAAGCTGGAAGAATATATGCAAGATGAATTTGGAGGGAAGATAACTGTTCATAAGATAAGTCCTCAGCACAGAGCTAGAAAAAGAAGGCTTCCTGCAGTTCACAGTTCAGCAGCAAGTAATAGTTCAGAGGAAGCAGAAAGTGAAGGAGGGTAAGTTTCCTTCAGAAATTTCCCATGTTGAATTGGTTACTTATGTCATTATTGCTGTTATTTAAGTATTTTATTATGTATTTCCAGTCATATATTCTATACTAGTAAGAAATGTTAAAAAGTGATATTTTAACTTAGATTATCATCTAAGTGTTACCATAGCATCATGTGACTATCGAGGAAGACAGTAATTGTCAAAATGTATTACCTATTTTTTTAATGTGATCACCATATGACCCCTTCTTTAAGAACTCTTTAGAACAGTGTTGTCTAATAGAATTTTCTGTGATGATGGAAATGGCCCAAATCTGTGCTGCCCAATATGGTAGTTACTAGCCACATGTGCTGTTTAGTGTACTTGAAATGTGGCCAGTGTGACTGAGGACTGAATTTTTAATTGTATTTTATTATCATTGAAATCCTTTGTATTGCATGTAATTTAAACTTAAATAACTACTTGAGTCTAGTGGCTTCTCAACTTTAGTGGTCTAAAAAGATTTGAAAATGTGTAAATGATTAAGGCTCATCCTTTCATGGGTTAATCCATCGGATTCTAAGAACACCAAGAATATAAATACTATTTGTTTAGAGGAAAAACAAATAATTTGTGAATAAGAAATTGTGTCTGACTAGCATTGTTGAATAGAATAGGCAGTATGAAAAGGAGCATTAGTGAATATAATATAGCCTGAAACTCTTTTTTTTTGAAACAGAGTCTCACTCTGTCTCCCTGTGTGGCATGCCATGTATGTCATGGCATTAAAGCCCACAGCAACTTCACACTCCTAGGCTCAAGTGGTCCTCTTCTTCAGCCTCCTGAATAGCTGGGACTACTAGCATGGGCTACTATGCCCATCTAATTTTTCTATTTTTGGTAGAGATGCGGTCTCACTCTTGCTCAGGTTGGTCTAGCCTAAAATTCATTTTTTTTTTTTAATTGTTGGGGATTCATTCATCAGAAACCAGGTTACACTGATTGGATTTGTTAGGTAAAGTCCCTCTTACAATCGTGTCTTCCCCACAAAAGGTGTGGCACACACCAAGACCCCACCCCTTACCCCCTTCGCTCTCTTTGCTCTTCCTTTCCCCACCCCACCTCCTTCTTTCTCTCTCTGCTCTCCCCTTACTTCACCCCACCATGTCATTAATTGTCATTAATTGTCCTCATATCAAAATTCAGTACATAGGATTCATGCTCCTCCATTCTTGTGATGCTTTACTAAGAATAATGTTTTTCACTTTCATCCAGGTTAATACAAAGGCTATAAAGTCTCCATTTTTTAATGGCTGAATAGTATTCCATGGTGTACATATACCACAGCTTGTTAATCCATTCCTGGGTTGGTGGGCATTTAGGCTGTTTCCACATTTTGGCGATTGTAAATTGAACTGCAATAAACAGTCTAGTGCAAGTGTCCTTATGATGAAAGGATTTTTTTCCTTTGGGGTAGATGCCCAGTAATGGGATTGCAGGATCAAAAGGGAGGTCTAGCTTGAGTTCTTTGAGAGTTCTCCATACTTCCTTCCAAAAAGGTTGTATTAATTTGCAGTCCCAGCAGCAGTGTAAAAGTGTTCCCTTCTCTCCAACATCCACGCCAGCATCTGCAGTTTTGAGATTTTGTGATGTGGGCCATTCTCACTGGTGTTAGATGGTATCTCAGGGTGGTTTTGATTTGCATTAAAATTCTTAAGAGCAGGGACCCAGTGTTTTCATTGTACTCCTAACATCCTATTTTTATGCCTAGCACAGAGTAGATGCCAGTAAAGATTTCTTAAATAAATGAGTGATCTGGTGAATTACCGTGGATTTGGGAGAAGGGATCTAGAGGGAGGAAACAAAGGGTAGAGATAAAGGGCGGGTTATTTTGGGGGTTTTTTGTGTGTTTGTTTTGGCTTTGTTTGTTTGTTTGTTTGTAAAGACAGAGTTTCACTTTATCACCCTTGGGAGCGTGCCATGGCGTCACACAGCTCACAGCAACCTCCAACTCCTGGGCTTAGATTCTCTTCCCTCAGCCTCCCGAGTAGCTGAGACTATAGGCACCTGCCACAACACCCAGCTATTTTTTTGTTGCAGTTTGGCCAGGGCTGGGTTTGAACCCACCACCCTCGGTATATGGGGCCAGCGCCCTACGCACTGAGCCACAGGTGCCACCCAAAGGGCGTTTTCTAAGATTAAAAAATATAAATAGTTGATCAAGTCTTTGAGATCAACTCTAAGACTGGAATTGTTTAGTATCTTTATATATGAACTGGAGAAATGACTATAAAAAAATTTCAGATAGGGAAGGAACACAAATGTTTGATCTAGATAATAAGAAGGTCTAAAAATTTTGTGTTCCTGAACAATGACAGTTGTAGACTTGTTTTAAAATAGGTAAAGGAAGTGTTCAGAAGGAATCTAAAATCATTCTACATCTTTTAAAACTGTAAGTCAGAAAAAAAGACCTGGTAGTTTGGGATATAGACACTTAGTACTCTGATAATGTCAAAAGCCTACCATAACATTGAGCATCATTGAGAACAGTTGAAGAGAAACCAAATGGTTATCTTGTCTGTATGTAAATCGTGATGTTTCCTCATCCCGAGTCCTGTGTGCAGGTTTGGCAATCATGTCTTAGAAAGGAGTAATAGAATTAGGGACTAAATAGAGAAGATCCACTAGACCGAGAGAAAAAAATGGCAGTATTTCTCCTGGTAATGGAGTGTGGACAAAAGGGTGAGTGGCTCTCAATCCAAAAGAGACCATAGTTATGTTAAGCGTAAGCTTATTCAAGAAATTCTCAAATTCTAGACAGAGAAGCAGACTTTACTAAGTTTAGCATTAGTTTAGGACAAATAAAAAGAAGATAATTATGGGACTTAATTAATTTTAAGTCATGGTATATTCATACATTTTTTTATGTGGGTTTAAGAAAGATTTGTGAAATTTATGAATGGCAGTGACATACAGCTAATTTTAAAAAACTAGATATGTCAAAAGCTCACAGCTGATGTCGCATAAGACATTCCCTCCTCTCGCCTGATCCTGTGTGCCTTTTTTTAGCAATAAAATGCTAAAGTAGATGTACTACATATAGTCCTAAAGACTTGAACTAGATTACAGCAAATGATATTTAATAGAAAAAGAGAAACTTTTTTCTATTTAGCCCTCTTTTAGAAAAAAAAACAAAAAACAATAAACTTACACTTAATTTGGATTTTGGTGGGGGAAAGGAATAAGATTCAGAAAAATTTATCTTTCTTAATGAATATATAGAAATTAACTCTAAATAAAATATTTTTTAAAAATGAGGTCTTTGTAAAATACATTTATGGAGATTTTATTTATTTATTTTTATTTTTGAGACAGAGCCTCAAGCTGTCACCTTGGATAGAGTGCCATGGCATCCACAGCTCACAGCCACCTCCAATTCCTGGGCTCAAGCGAGTCTCTTGCCTCTGCCTCCCAAGTAGCTGGGACTACAGGTGCCCGCCACATCACCCAGCCATTTTTTGGTTGCAGCCGTCATTGTTGTTTGGTGGGTCCGGGCTGGATTCGAACCCGCCAGCTCAGGTGTACGTGGCTGGCGCCTTACCCCGTTAAGCCACAGGCGCTGAGCCATATTTGTGGAGATTTTAGGTTGCCTAGGCTTTTACAATCTGATGTACAGTCATAGCCCCTTTACCACATTTCAAGGAGGCTGTATCCTTTACACACAGTGCCCCCGACAGCAAAATTAAAACATTAAGCAATAATTACATACTCAATATGTAAAATTTCTCTTTCCCAAGCAGCACTTGGAGATTTTTACTTCTTTTAGTAAAATAGGTGTCAGTTATAATTTTTTAATACAATTAATTTTACATAAGAAAGGAAAAAAATCTAATTATGTCCTTGGTTGTTGAGAAAAACTGGAGTGTAGGATTCATGAAATTTGGGCAGGTCAGTGGAACACATTTTCTGTAACCTTTATTAGAATCTCTTGCATGTCTTCTTTTAGTACATAAGTATTATTATGAACTTATGGATTTATGTGCTTTTTGAGCTCAGCTAATTTTGTCTATTGGGCGTGATGGTTGATTTTTGAGTTTTCATCATGTAGCCTTCAGAGGATCTGGTAAGGTTTTTCCTTTATCCTTTTCAGCACTCATGTTATGTTGGAAAGCATCTATGTTTTCTGGTAATAATATGTTTCAACTAATTTTGGTTTTGTCCATGCTCCAACCCATGGAATCAGTTACTGCCTTGACAGCATCTATTCTTTTAATTGAGACTGGTATTATTAGACACCAAAATCTGGGTATATGCAGGAGTGCTATTTTTTTAGGTAGGATGATATCAAGGTTGTTTTGGTCCCTTCAGGGACTTGGAGAAAAATATGTTTTTAAATATTCTTAAGGTCACTAGTTTACATCAATGTTTTCAGTTTAAATTTAACCTCTTATTTCTGAAGACTTTCATTTTCTTAAGCTCTACATCTCTCTTTTCTCTGTTGTATTTCACCTCTTACTATTATTTATTCCTGTCAATTTTAGTGTTGAACTTTAATTTTATAAGACATTGAATTAAGTAGAAATTCAGATACTCCATATGTGGTCAATATGTATTCCTTAATGTTTTAATAGTATAAATTTGCAAAAAATAAATTGTTTTATTTTTTTCTACCTCAGATCTTTTTTTTAAAATGAAACATTATACATATAATTGAAGTGAAGGTGGTGTGCATTCTTCCTTTGAAAGTTTTAATGTTTCTCCTACATTGCATTTTTATATAAACGAAGCATAAATGGTCTTTTATTCTTAAAGAATAAATGTCATTGTATGGTAAATCACATTTTGTAACTTGCTTTTGGATTAAATGTTTTTTTCAGTTTTTTTCTCGTTGATACATAAAAACTTATTTCACTGTTTTTAATATCTGTGCCACATTTCGTTGAATAAATAAACTTTAATTTATTTCCATACTAATGGATGTTTAGGTCACCATCATTTTTTTTTGTTCTTATAAACGGTGCTTTATGGAATACCGTTCGTCATAATTCCTTAGGCACATGTGAAAGTTTTTTTCTTTCTTTCTTTCTTTTTTTTTTTTTTGAGACAGTCTCACTCTGTTAACCAAGCTGGAGTGCCATGGCATCTGTCTAGCTCACAGCAACCTCAAACTCCTGGGATCAAGTGATCCTCCTACTTCAGCCTCCCCAGTAGCTGGGATTCAGGCACTCACCACAACACCCAGCTAATTATTTCTCATTTTGGTAGAAAGAGGACCTCACTGTTGCTCAGGCTGGTCTTGAACTCCTCAGCTCAAGCTACCTTCACCTCCCAGAGTGCTAGGATTACAGGCTTTAACCACCACACCTGGCCTTGGAAGTATTTCTTAAAAGTATATATTTGGAATGCTGAGTTATAAGCTAAATATATTATTACTATATATCACTAAATCATTCTTCAGAGTGTATCAACTCACAATCCTATAGGCAGTCTGTGAGAATTCTTATCTTCCCATACTAATTCTTATATTGACAGACTTTTTAATTTTGGCCAACCTGATGGAGATGGAATGGTAACTAATCATTTTTCAATTTGCATTTCACTAGCAAGATTGTTCATCTTTTCATCATGAATTCACCATTTAGGACTTCTATGAAATTTCTTTAACAATAACAACAACAACAAAAATAACACTAAACAGTTGAAGTCTCTCTTGTTCATTCAATGTGAGCGTATGTTCCGTGCCAAGCACCATTTGGGCCTCTAGAGATCCAGCAGGAAACAAAACAAAATTTCACAAGTCAAAGAAATTTTTTAAAAAATGTAACAGGATGTTAAAGAAAGATCCTCTCAGTCTCAGTTTTAACTGGAGTCCCGAAGGCCAACAAAAAGACGGTAAGGGCCAAGTTCCTTTGCAGCCTACAGCCAGATGCTAGACCTTCCTGGACATGACTTGCTAAGAGATGAAAGCCACTTCCAGCATGAGCAGGCACCTATGTGCCACCTATGAAAGAAAGCCTCTCAAAGAAACGTGCCTCTGGGAAGGTTGTTCTGGGAAGGTTGTTCACATGCGCACTGGTAGGTACATGAAGCTGGGTGCTGTGGGAACAGATGCCATTGCTCAAGCAGAATGTGTAGCATGGAAAGAGAAGAAGGTGGAGTCCAAAGCCTTCTCAAACCAGTGCTGAATGGGGGAACAGAGGTATATGAGCCTACAAAAGAAGAAGTGGGAAAGGAAACAAAAGACAGTGGTGTCACAGAAACCAAGAAAAAACCAGAACGGGTGAAAGCCACAGTTTTTATCATCATTCTGATCCAAGCCTAAATCCTGGCTTAACCTTTAACTATATAATTATTTCACTTTGCCAAACCTAGATTTATTTATCTTTATGTGTTTAATCATGCATGTCTTGTGTTTTTTTAACTCTTAGATGATATAAGAAGGTACTTTACAGTATGTCTAAAATATGGTAAATTCTAAAAAAAATTGAGTTGGAAATAATTAAATATATCAAACATACTAGAACAGGAGTTGGCAAACTTGTTCTATAAGAATTTTAGGCTTTGAGGATCATATAGTCCCCATCCTAACTATTTAACTCCACCATTGCTGTGTGTGTGAAAGCAACCATAGACCATATGGATGGCTGTGTTTGAATAAAACTTTATTTACAAAAAGAGGTAGCATATGGATTAGGCCCCCAGGGTACAGATTGCCAACCCCTAAACTAGAAAATATGTTTAATGGTAGCTTTTACGTTACAGTGTTTTAGGTCAGGTAAAATAGAGACTAACCTTTGTTTCCTATATCTGGAACTTAGGAGGTCATCTATTAATAAGCTTTGCAGGATCAGTTGCTAGATACTGGTAAGTACAGAAACCTGACCTAAGCTTGGACAAATGAAAGAAAGGTAACCAATGATGTGGACACAGGAAGAGTAGACCCTTATTTTAAGAAACTCGACTTTGAATGGAAGGAGAATATATAATAAAGAAGGGGTATCAGGGTCAAAGAGCATATATTTCATGTTTTACTTTTTGTTTTTGACTTTGTTCTTACCTGTGCTCTACTTGAACATATTTATGGGCTACCAGAAAGAAGCCAGTACAGACAGCAAGAATGAAAACACAAGAAAAAGACATTTAAATAAATCAGAAACAAAACCCATGAAATAAGGTGTGATCTGGCCTTTTTAGCAGACGAACACTATTGGGACAACACGTAGAAGAAAGAGAATACTATCACTTGCAGACTTTAGAGAAACTTTATTAGCCTTAAGATAGTAACTGGTAACATGGAAACACAATATAAAGCCCCTAGCACTCCCCAATAAAGGAGTACTAGCTTGGAAAAGGTTGAGCTCCTCTCTACATTACGTTATCTTCCCGATCAGTATCCCTATTACCACAACATCTGTAAATATAATAAATAGTAGATTATTATGAAAGACAGAGTAATTTTGTTGATTCACTAATTTCTAAAACATTTATTGAGCACCCACTATGCTACACTCTTATAGATGGTACAGTGGTGACAAAGTTCCTGCATTCATAGGACTTAGATTCTATGACTTTTACCTCCAATTTGAAGATGTTTGTCTTCAGAAGTCTCATCTAGTGATCTTTTTGTACTTTTTCACAACTTGAAGTATACAGCATTCATTCATTATTAGCACATCAAAAACGAATCTGAGTGTCCTTTACATCTTGGCAGCAAGAGTAATAATTAGATTTCTACACATTCTCTCCATCCTATTGGCCCAGGACCAATAGACAAATGAATACAAGAATTAAAGTAATTCCATAGGTCCTATAAAGGAAAGGAAAAGATCCCAGTTCTGTGACTACACAGATATTACAGAAAAAATGAAAGTCAGCTACATTAATGGTCTTTTTCCAGAGCCTTTCCTAAGTGATTTAGATTCACACTCTTATTTAATACACATGTTAACTCTGAGGTTTTAGGCATAAGGCAATGGAGTCTAGGAAAGATTAGGAAAACCCACTATTAACAGGAAGAGTCTATACAGCAGCAATGATTGAGAGTATTGAGATCAAGTCATAAACTCAGCATTTCCTTTGGGGTAGCTCAGTGGGTAGATGCTTCTTTTAGAGGCCCTGGGTAGGAGTATTAAAGAGGAAGCTGAGCCAGTTTTGCAAAGAAAAGTTTTTTATAGAAACATTACATATTCTATTCTTAAAATGACCTTTTGGAAAAGGTCAATCACAGATGTGATTTTTTGGAATAAGAGACAACAATCCTCAAGCGAGGAAAAAAATAGGTTTTTAGGGTAAAAGATAATCCTCCTGGATCGGTTTCATTATGCCCCTACATATTTTGCTAAAAGTGCCAAAATATGTAAGGTCTTGCCTCATCTTTATATGGGTCATTATTCAGGATTGTGGCAGGAACCCTTGAGGAATGAGTTAAAGTTTCCCTCCAGGACCAAGAGCAGATTTAATAGAGTTGCTTACTGCTTGCTATAGAAGTGGTCAGTCACCAAAGCTCAGTGTTCTTTTCTTTTAACATAATCTAGTGTGAATGCATGTTTCTCTGGGCCTGTCCCCTGCCTCTCTGGGCAATGTGGGGCCAAGAAAAGCCAACACAAACATTCTGGTAAAAATGCTGCTTACTATCTTCTGGGTAATAGAAATCTTCTGACTCTGAGCCATGAATCTCATGTCTTCCTTCTCCCATCATCCAAAATTTATTAAGTTTTATGGTAAAACCAAATTACAGATCTGATGAGAATGAGAGAGTTATATACTCTTAAAAGGAATTTGTTCAAGGATTTCCTGGTGTAGGGTATTAGGAAGACAGCAAAGACTAGAGGAGTTAAAGGGTATAGGATCAGGACATTAAGCAGTAAATAAAAGTATTTGAGGGGTTGTTTCATGTCATAGGTGGCTATACACATCTGTGAGGTTGGACATGAACTCATCTAGAAAACGTGTTACTTACTTCATTGATATCACTGTGGCTACCTTTGAATGGGGAGAAAGCCAAGCATCAACACCAGTGCCTAATCCACCCTTCAAGGCAATTTTGGGACTCTTTCTGGAATGGCTATCAAAGCTCTCATCATATAAGGTCTAACAATTAAGTTTGCAAACTGGTCCTAGAAAAAGTGCTTCATACCTTGTTGCTAAATATTACTATGGTCACCTTCAAAGTAGGGGTCACCTTCACCCCTTGGCCATCTGGTGACTGTAGCAACATTCAGTAATGAGGTAGGTAGCACTTTTCCTGGAATGAATTGGTGAACTTAATTGTCAGGCCTTGTATGTACACTGATTAGGGAGACAGTACTCCAAATTGGTTTGGAAAAGGAAAGGACATGTTTCTTTTCTAACTCATTAACCTCACCTTTAGATAAGTATAAGTCATTCTAAGGGATAATAAATAGTAACACGGCAGATAGGCAATAATCTGTACATGTGACCCAAACCATCAGATGACATCCTTAATTGCCAAGGTGGATGAAGCGTGTTGCATTTAGGGGGCAATGGCATTAGCTACTTATTAAGCTTTTTAAATTCCTTCTCAATGTATCTTCAGACCAAAGTCTGTAACAGTCACTTTTCCCTATCCTTTAGAGGATAGGAAAGCTGAGGCAAAAAATGTTCAAATGAAAAAAAGAGTAAGTTAGTAGGACAGGGGTGTGGAAGGCGGCTGATGAGGGAGACAGCACCAAGTATTGCGCAGATATCATATATGTTACTACCGTCATCCTGCTGTTGTCTCCTTGATTTGTTGACTGACTCATCAAGTGTAAGGAAGGATACACCTTCCCACAGCCATGCAAACTGCAGCTTTTCAGAAGGGTGAGCCATAGAACAATTTTATCCTGAACTGATGTCATTAGATTCTAGAGTCTTCTGTCACCACATTCTATGTTATTGCCATGTTAATTCCATACGCAACGTAAAGCATTCAGTCTTCTGACCTGTTCCACCTACCCAGGGCATTTTACGGCTTAAGGATGATGGCGTAAAAGGGAAGGGCAAGATTTACTTTGGATTAAATTCAATATGGGGAAATGTTTAAGGTAAGCTTTGAAAAAAATACACTTCGTCCTGTGTTTCACATGCTACAAGGACATTGAAAATATTCAGAAGCTAAGCTTTAGTGCTTCCTGTGGTTTCCCACAATAACTGATACCTGGAATATCTGAACATTTAGCTGAACCGTTCTCCCCACAGAGGTGAATGGGTAGTATTTAAAATGCAGTTCGTCAACAGGGTAGACATTTATTCCACTGAACTCCTTCAAACACAGTAGTTATACAGTCTCACATGGATAGTGTGATTTATTTTTAAAACCAGAAGTTCTGTTTTTTCCTTCAGGAATCCTTTAGTTCTGGTGTCTGTTCATGTATTTCCCCTGATCTTGCCTTCTCCCTGTTTCCCCAGTTCTTTGCATTTCTCTCCCCAGGTTTAGTAGAGTGGGCAGCTACGGTAGGTAGAGATTACCTTTTAGGCTCATGCTGTCTTTTGGGTGTGCCCATCAACTATTTTTCTTGTTCCCTGTTGGTTTCATATTGGTTAGGTGGATATTATTCCTCAGGAGGCTTGGCAGTTCTCCATCCTGCTCCCTATTTTTTTTCCTCATTTGACCCTTTTTTCACTCCAGCTGCTGCAAAGAGGACGAGAGCTCCCAACCATATTGTCCTGAAAATCAAGTTACTTCAGACCCCCAGCATCCTGGAGCCTCTTCTATTTCACAATCGAGTAGATATCTTGATCTTAAAACACTTCCCTCCTGTGCAAAGCATAAATTCAGTTTACCCAGAGGAAGTAAAAAGTCATTGCTTCTGTCAAGTTCATCTTTTCCTGAAAGAAGAAAAAGTTCTTTATTTGTTAGATTTCAAAAAAGCAATTCTTCCCCTTACCGGCAACAAAGTAGAGCAAACTTTGAGTCTCAAGAAGACCTAAGCTGCACTGATGTAAAATCTGCCTCAGCCCGTTTTGGTGGCTATAAACACCGAAGACGGTTCTCTTCCCGTGAGCTAAGTGTCGTTTCCTGTTACAAGAGTGCCATTTGGTTTGATCCTCAGTCAGATCTGAACCCATTTAATCTTAATGAAGTCGAGCTCTTTTCCAAAAACCGAAGAAATAGTGATGCTGAAAGACACATGAGCTTCTGTTGTCCTATATATAGCACTAGACATTTTACTAATTCTGAAGCAAGATCTACTTCTTCATCCTGTCAGAACACTTGGGGTGGAAACTTCTCGCAACCAAGTACAGCATCCTTCGTGTCTATCAGAACTGAGGTTTCCTCTACCCATCAACAAAATGGAATTGCCACTGATATTCCACAAAATGGCCAACTAAGTAACGATATGAAAGATTACCTTCATTCTGGTTCTCCAAGTCACAGCACCAAGCATTCTCCAGCTCTGATTCAACAGCGTCCCTCTCAGTATGTAACTCCCCCACGTCCTCCATGCTGGATTATCTTCATCTCCTAAAGATGCTGGTAGCGTTAGGCCGTCTCAAAGTGAAGTGACCTCAGGCTCATTTAAAGATGAATACTTTGTTGTCTCAGCTCAGGATGAAGACATATCTTCACCTATTGAATTGCCCTTAATAAGGTCACCTCAGACTTTTTACCACTCATAGAAGGGCAGCTCGAACCAGACATTTTCCCACCAATTACCTCCATCGTCTGTGGAAGTCATTGCTCACTTCTTATACAACTCCCTTCTGCTCAATAAGCATCTCTGCATTTTCTGAGATCCTATGTTGCTGTATAAATTTAATTTTAATTGTGGTATTTTTGAAAGTTAGTTTATTGCCAGCTTTGGAATATGGAAGTCAGAGATGATTTCGTCTGTTTCAAGTTTTTTTTTTTTAAATTTTTCAGATTTACAGCTTATAGATTGGCTACTTTCCAAATTTTTGAGTGACCATTATGCTTCTCTGAAGATAACATTGAGCTTTGATGTGCAGGTCTTCTAAATGTAATACATTCTTTGAGAATTTAGTGCCTTCCTTCTTTTTTTTTTGCAGTTTTTGGCCGGGGCTGAGTTTGAACCCGCCACCTCTGGCATATGGGGCCAGTGCCCTACACACTGAGCCACAGGCGCTGCCCCTTAGTGCCTTCTTTCATCTGACTGTAATCATTAGAGATAGGATTCCTGCATAATATATAGAGCTATATTCATAAATTCACACATTTTCATTTATATCAGCCTTGCTAGCTATATTTCTGACATCAGACATACCACTGACATATGATTATTTTATTAACACGAGAATCAAATTATAAGTTAAAAAATATTATAGTAGAAAGATGTAAAATAGTTGGAAACCAGATACTTTAATTAAATTGAATATACATTTGTATCTGCACCAATCTGAGAATTCAGGGAACTCTGAAATCAGAGGTAAAAAATGTGTATATTAGTCTCTAAAAATTTTATTTTTAGAAGTGACTATTTTTTGAAATTTTCCCATTAAATAAGGCTTACAAATGTACTTATCAAAGTAACTACTGAGTAGAAAATTTGCATAGACAATTAAAAACACCTAGGTTAGAAACAATTAGACTTAATAAAGGAAAGGAATTTGCATTATTTTAAATTATTTGTTATAATAAAATGTCCCCCAAGTCTCTACCATTGGGCTAAAATGTTATTTTTACTTTTGTAATTTTCTCTTCCTCTTAGCATGTATCTTTTTTGAAAAATTCTTTTGATTTCAATATTTGTAGTTGTGATGAAATATACATAACATTTACCATAATAATGGTAACCATTTTCTAGCATAGAATTAAGTGGCATTAATTACATTCACATTGTTGTACAGCCATCACCACCATCAATCTCCACAACTCTTTTCTCCTTGCAAAACTGAAACTCTCCACCCATTAAAAAATAACTCCCCATCCCTCTCTCCTCCTAGCCCTGGTCAATCCGTTATTTTACTTCCGTCTATGATTTTATGTACTCTTAAGTACCTCATGTAAGTGGAATTGTATAGTATCTGTCTATTTGTTACTGATTTTACTTATAATATATGTCTCAGTCCTTAAGATTCATTCGTGTTGTAGCATATGTCAAAATGTCTTTCCTTTTAAAAGCTGAGTAATACTGCATTGTCTGTTGTATATATCATATTTTGCTTATTCACTTAGACATCAATCGACAATTTGGGTTGCTTCCACATTTAACTTTTGGGAATAATAATGGCCATGAACTTGTCTCTTGAAGGCACTACTTTCAGTTCTTTTGAGTGTGTGCTCAGAAGTGGGATTGCTAGATCATATGGTAATTCCATTTTTAATTTTTTTGAGGAACCACCATGTTGCTTTTCATAGTGGCTGCACTATTTTACATTCCCACCAAGAGTGCACAAGGATTTTGACAGAGCTTGTTATTTTGTTTTGTTATAGTAACCATCTGTAGCAGTACACCTTATTGGATATAAGGTGGTATCTCATCGTGGTTTGAGATTGAGCATATATTTGTGTATCTTCTTTGGAGAAATGTTTATTTAGGTCTTTTGCCCATTTTTAAATTAGGTTGTTTGGGGTTTCTTTTGTTATTGTTGAGTTGTAGACATTCTTTATATAGTGTGGATATTAACTCCTTATCAGAGATGTAATTTGCAAATATTTTCTCCCAGTGTATGAGTTCTGTTTTTACAATTGTGATTGTGTCATTTGATGCACAGAAATTTTAGATCTTGATATTGTTCAATTTATCTATTTTTAAAATTTTATTCCCTATACTTTTCATCCCATATCTAAGAAATTATTGCCAAATCCAGTGTCATAAAGCTTTGCTGTAGGT
This sequence comes from Perodicticus potto, assembly GCA_963574655.1. Classification (NCBI taxonomy): domain Eukaryota; kingdom Metazoa; phylum Chordata; class Mammalia; order Primates; family Lorisidae; genus Perodicticus; species Perodicticus potto. Next base: position 30,546 of record CAUYRH010180785.1, read on the forward strand.
TTTCTTCTAAGAGTGTTTTAGTTTTAGCTTTTACATTTAGGTCTTTGATGCATTTTGAGTTAATTTTTGTGTATGGTGTTAAATAGTGGTCCAACTTCATTCTTTTGCATGTGGTTATTCATTTTCCCAACATTATTTTTGGAAGAGTCTATACTTTCTCCAAGAGTTCTTGGAACTCTTATCAAAAATCATTTAGCCATATATGTATGAGTTTACTTCTGGGATCTCTATTCTATTCCCTTAGTCTATACATCCATCTTTATGCCACTGTTTTGATGACTATTTGCTTTGTAGTAAGTTTGAAGTCAGGAAGTGAGACCTCCAATTTTGCATTTTTGTTCAAGATCATTTTGGCTATGTGCGTTTACTTAGAATTCCAAATGAATTTCAGGATAGGTTTTTCTATTTCTACAGAAAAAAATCATTGCGATTTTGAGGACTGCATTGAAGCTGTAAACCACTTTGGGTGGTATTGAAATCTCAAAAATATTATACCTTCAAATCCAGGAACATGGGATGTCTTTCCATCTGTGTTTTCAAATTCTTTCATCAGTGTTTCGTAGTTTTGTATAAGTCTTTCACTTCATTAGTTAAATTTATTCCAAAGTATTTTATTCTTTTTTGTACTAAAAATAGAATTATTTTCATAATTTCCTTTAGGATAGCTCATTATTAATGCATACATATACAGCTTATTTTTTGCATGTTGATTCTGCAGCTTTGCTGAATTTGCTATTAATTCTTAGTTTTTCTCTGTGAAATAGAGTTTCTTTCCTACATATAAGATTGTGGTTTTTGTGAACAAAAAATGATTTGCTTGTCTTTTTCCAATTTGGATGAGTTTTATTTCTTCATCTTGTCTTCACTCTGGCTAGGACTTTAGTACTATATTGAGTAGAAGTGGTGAACATAGACACCTTTGTCTTGTTCTCAATTTTAGAGGCAGCTTTCAATCTTTCCCCATTGTGTATGATATTAGCTGTGGGCTTTTCATATATGGACTTTATTATGTTGAAGCAGTTTCTTTTTATTTCTAGTTTTTTGGGCATTTTAATGATAAAAGAGTGCTGAGTTTTGGCACATGCTTTCTCTGTGTCAATGAAGATAATCATGCAGTTTTTCCTCTTCATTTTGTTAATGTCGTGTATTAGCACTGGCTGATTTTTATATGTTGAACCGCCTTGCATTCCTGGAATAAATCCCATTTGGTTGTGGTGCATAAATCTTCTAATGAACTGTTGAATTCTGTTGGCTCATATTTTGTTGAGAACTTTTACATTAATATTCATCAGGGGTATTGGTCTGTTGTTTTCCTTTCTGGGAGTGTCTTTGTCTTGCCTTGGGAGCAGGGTAATGCTGGCCTCATAGAATTACATAGTTTGGAAGTGTTTCCTCTTCTTCAGTGTTTTGGGAGAGTTTGAAGAGGACTGCTGTTAATTCTTCTTCAAGGGTTTGGTAGAATTCAACGGTGAAGCCATCAAGTCCTGGACTTCCCCTTGTTAGAGGGTTTTGATTGATTACTACTGCAATCTCCTTATTTGTCCATTTAACATACAGTATCCAATTGGCTAGCATATAACTCTTCAAAGTACTCTCTTATAATCCTTTTTTATTTTTTTATATGAGACAGTCTCACTTTGTTGCTCTATGTAGAGTGCAATGGCGTCATAGCTCACAGCAACCTCCAACTCTTGGGTTCAAGCGATTCTCTTGCCTCAGCTTCCCTAGTAACAGGGACTGCAGGTGCCCACCATAATGCCTGGTTGTTTTTGTTTTTTGTTTTTTGTTTTTGGCAGGCCTGGGCCAGTTTCAAACCCACCAGCCCTGGAGCATGTGGCTGGCATCCTAACCACTGAGATACGGGTACCCAGTCCAATAGCATTCTTTATTAAAGGAAATGCCAGTCTTTCGGTTGTTCAGACCAAAAAAACTTGGAATCACCCTTGGTTCTTTTTTTTTTTCTTTTTTATCTCCTAAGCAATGTCAGGTTTGTTAGCAAATCCTATTAGTTCTATCTTCAAAATACAACCAGAATCTAGCCATTCTCCCTGCTTCTCCCCACTATCAGCCTGGACTATTAAAATCCAAGCTGGCATATTTTTACCCCACTAGAAATTGACATGTGATTCTAAAATTCATATGGAAATGCAAGGGACCAAGAATAGCCAAAAAAAAAATTGTAAAAGAACAAAATTGGAGGACTCATACTTTCTGGTTTCAAAATTTCCTGCAAAGCTTCAGTAATCAAGAGAGCATAGTGTATAAAGATAGACGTCTGAAAGACATTAAGGATGTATTAAGAATTAAGGGTCCCAGAAACAAATTCTTACATATATGATCAATGTATTTTGAGAAGAGTGGCAAGACAATGCAGTGGAAGAAATAATACTCTTTAACAAATAGTGCTGGGACAAAGGGATATACATGTACAAAAGAATGAAGTCGAACTCTTCTATACAGAAATTAATTCAAAATATGTCAAAAACTTAAATGTAAGTGCTAAAACTATAAAATTCTTAGAAAAAACTTAGGAGTAAATATTTATAAACTTGGATTAGGAAATGTTTTCTTAGTTGTAATGTCACAAGCTCTATGGAGGGTGACAAAGTGAGACTGTTGCAATAAAAAAAAAAGAATGCTATTGAAGAAGTTATATATCAGTTCATATAATATATTTTTTAGGAGGGCTTTTAAAGAAATTTGTTACAAGCCTTAGTATTTGGAAATAGTTAAACTGCTCTCAACAAGTTGCTTCGTTTGTATATTTGTTTGTATCTATTGGCAACTGCAAGTTATGTGACCAATTGCATCGGCTGCTAGAAAATAAAGAGCCAAATTTGTGTCCCTTGGAGCAAAGGTGAAGCTATCTAAAATATGTGTGTTTTTAAATTGACTTCATTCACAGTTGGTCTTGTTATTTAATCTTTTCTCACTACTTCTTATTTGTTCTCTTATGTGTTATGTGTCTTTATGTACATACAACATATGTTATGTTTTTAGAACCTTTTTTAGAATGAGCAGGGTTTCGATAAATAATAATAAATTGTTTGTATTGTATGCCACCAAAAATGAAATGGGGAAGGGGATAGTATAATTTTAAAACACGAAGTTAAAGTTAAAAGTTAATTTAAATAGTGTCATGTAGACTGTTGTTATAACTTGAGCTTTCTCTCAAGTGAAGGGGGGCATTGCAGAATTTCAAATGTAAGAGGGACATGATTTGACTTGCATTTTAGAAGGGAGCATTCTGACTATTATGCATAAAGTTCAAAGGACTTGACAATTTTTTCTGCAATTTTAGGTATATGACAGCTAATACTGACACAGAAGAACAGAATTTTCCAATCCCTAAAGCGTTTAACACACATGTAGAAGAATTAAATTTAGATGCCCTTCTTCAAAAGGTAGATCATTTACGCACAGATGACTCCGGCAAGTTGGAGAGCTTTGAACTACTTTGCGACCACAAAGAAAAGGTAAGAGATAAGTGACAATAACACTTCGTGTTGTTTTGATTCTTGATTTAATTTATCATCTTATTCACATTATGGCCATAATAATTATGTCATATTCATACAAGCTAAATAATTGATGCAAATTTTTTTTTATAAAATGACTAAAATTTTTAGAAGCAAATATGAAAGTTTATTAGACTCAAAGACCATAAAAAATGAGAACCAGAGCTATAATCCTACTGATTTACTTTTGTTTGATTTTTACTAGTTTATATATTTAATAAATATTTTATAACCGATAAAAGAATAAGACAGCATGCCAAAGCATATAATACTACTTCTCTGGGGAAAGGGCAGATTATATCTTAAGTTTTCTGTCTAGTTATGAGTGTAACAGCTATTTAAAGTGGCTTCTGTCAGTAATTATTTGGTCATATTGGGCCTGAATTAGAGAAGCCATCTCTCTCACCACTACTACTAAAAAAAAAAAAAAAAAAAAAAAAAATTTCCCAATATTTGAGGATTTCACAACTCTAAACACATTTAAACATTGTCTAAAACTTATAAAACCTCAAGGATTACAGTTTAGCTAATTTAGGTAAAAAATGAGACTGCTCTTTTGAATGTATGCTATTCAGTTTACAGATATTATCTAAAATGCTCACTGAACTGTTATATTGGCAGTCGGTAACTTAGAAAGAAAAAGAAGATAACACAGCCCAGGGGAAATTTTTATGTTCTGACACCTCCATTCTCTCTTCTGCATAGGTGACTATGTTTAGATAATATGAATAGGTTTTAAGATTCCAATGTTAACACTAACTATATAAGGTCACATTTCTTAGCTATTAGTATTCAGATTTAAAATGTTTCATACTACTGAAAACTAATATGAAGCCAGTAGAGGAACTAATAGCTGCACAAGAGAAAATCTCAATTCAAGTTTGGGGGAGGAGGTAGAAGGAGAAGGGAGAGGGGAGGCAGGGAGGTGGGGGATGGGAGGTATTGGTGTGTTCTTACCTGACGGGCACAGTGTAAGGGTATATGGCACACCTCTTGGGTGCAGGACACAACTACAACACAGACTTTACCTAACAAAGGCAAACATGGTAACCTAATCATTTGTACCCTCCTATTAATTTCAAATAAAAAATAAATAAGTAAAATGTTTCATATTAAGTATGCATATGCATAGATTTAATCATCTATAAATACCAATTTACCTGCCTAAGTTTTTAAAAGTTGCAGTAGAAAATAATTATAGTCTAGAGACATTACTGAGTTAATCTAATGTGCAATGTTCTCTTTTCTTTTCAGTTTAGAGATGAAATAGAGTTTATGTGGCGGCTTGCTCGTGGTTATGGAGACATGTATGAGCTATCTGCAGATACCCAAGAAAAGAAACATTATGCTAATATTGGTAACTATTTTGTGAAGATTGATGATTCTCATGTGGCAACTAGGATCTAAAATAAACCACTAGTGCATTTTAATTAATGCTAACTTACCGTAGCTAAACCCAAATGTTTAATATATTTCAATATATCCCAATACAATTAAAAAAAAAAAGAATCACAATCTCAGAAAAGGAAGGTGTTTTTAAGACTAAAGAATATGTTCTTGAAAAATATTTTAGTATATTAGAATAGGCACCTCAAAAAACTGATTTCTTTTTTTTGTTTATAAAATCATAGAAAGATATTAAGTGGTAGTGTTTGAGAAGCAATAATAGGAACAGAACGATTATCTTCAGCAGTCGTCTATTATACTTAAAATAACACAGCTTACTACTGGAAATGGAGAACTCCACGTACCACAAAGAAATAAACTGTCAGACTTTGGTGTTTTTCAAAATGTATCTTGATGAAACAAACTTAACATTGAATTGATCATTGTTAAGTTGAATGATGTGTATATGGTGGTTCATTGTACTGTCAACTATACTTTTTTGCATATTTTTGAAATTTTTCATAACAACAGTAAAATGGCCAGAATGTCAAAGTGATGATATTTTTTGTTTTTATATCTCACCTTATCTCCCACTGGATTTCAAAATGCTTTCTTGTAAAAACCCCCGCTGCCTCCCTGAACTGACATCAAAAACCTTTTACTTCTTTGTTTATTCCAAAGTTTTCTCTTTTCTAGGGTTTGATTCTCTAAGAGAGCAGGAGGAGAAAACAGTAAGAAAGATCTTTTTCCAGTCTAATTCTGTTGTCATTTTTACTTATAAAGAGGAAGTATTACCAAACTCCTTATAATTACATTCCTTCCACTTGGAAATTTCTTTGCTGAATGACCTCTGCACTTTAATTTTCTCCTAGTTCTTTCCATATTCATCATCAGGTTTGTGAGGCAGTTTTTCGGTAGCAATCCAGTTTGCTGACCAAAGTAGAATTCTTTGGTAATAGAATAGAATTTTCAAGGTAAATAAAAATATAATGAAAGAGAACAAAGAGATTTATTTTCAGATCTACTCAGAAAAATCAAAGTGTATCTCTATAAACTATTCCAACATTCATCGATATTAAACACATTTCTTTTATAAGCAAACCCCGATAGCAGGTAGGAACAGGATAGCAAAATAGGCATGTTATCAGAATGCTTAATGGCATTGTGGGGGAGGCTCTGTTGTTCAAATAATCATACGTATAAAGAAACAAATTGAAATAAGTTATTGTTAAAGAAGAGTGCGGGGTGTTGAGAGAGTGTAGATCAGAAAGGAAGATCTGATGGCAGAGATTGACAAGGGAAGTATTTCTTATGTAAGTAACAGTTTCCCATAGGTGAAATGACTTATTTTTAAATGAAATGGGAGTTTAATTGAGTTAATGTATGTGATGATAAATTGGCAAAGAAAGAAAAGGGTGGAGAAAATGTGAGTTTGGTTCCACCAAATCTTGGTTCCACAAGAATGGAACCAAGGATTAAAATAGGATATGTATATCCCCTCAAAAGAGAAAAATGTATAGTGCCAAGGAAAAAGGAATAAAGCCTCAGATATATTCACTCAGATATTGAAATAAATTAAGAAGAAGGCCTCTTATTTGTCCATTCAAGAACTATTTATTCAAAATTGCTGTGTCCAGGAACACAATGGTGGAGGGAGGGAAGGGAGGGTTGTCAATAAAATTGGGGTGGTGTTGCACTAAGGGACTTACTCTGTGGAAAAGATGGATAAAGAGACAGCTGTTATAATTCAGTGTATAAGGAGTAAGTGCTCCGGAAAGGTAATGACCAAGTATAGTGGAGCTGAGACCAAGGCAAGGATTCAGACTGGCCATTGAAGAATGTTGGAATTCAGCCTGAGGAAGGAAGAAGTGCAGAGGTTTTTACTCCTAATAGTATGTTTAAAATTGTTATGCTAAGGAAGAGAGCAGAATTCTTTCACAAAACTCAAATTGAGGGCGGCGCCTGTGGCTCAAAGGAGTAGGGCGCTGGCCCCATATGCCCAGGCGGAGGTGGCGGGTTCAAACAGAGCCTTGGCCAAAAACCACAAAAAAAAAAAAAAAAAAGTGAAGTGAGTGTATCATTACACAGTAACATTTTTTTGAAGCACTATGCTTGATCATAACTTATTTCCAAATAAAATATGAAAATATTCCTCATATTTAAAGGAATATTATTATAATTTTCATAATTGATTGCTATGAATTCCTCAAGAAGATCACATTACAATTCTCTAAGGGAAATAGCTTTCCTTTTGGCCTTCAGCTGTGTAAATGAGACTATGAAACCAGTTTGGATTCTACTCAACTTCCTTTTATATTTCCACAGTGGGAGAATCACCTGTATTTAAGACCTGAAAGTTTCATTCATTTGACACTGTAGCTGAAATGTTGATTTAGTTTATAATAGTTTTACATTAAAGAGTATGTTTTTGGTCATTCAAAATTTCAAAATTACTAATATCAATTCACATATATTAAATAATATCAGTTATTATTAAAATACTTCACTTTTTAAGTTATTTCCAATTTATGTAGCTTTCTACACAGGATTGCTCCCTTAATGGACAGAGTTACACAGTGTCAACTTAACAAATTAACAACTGGGAGAATGATTTTGGAATAAAAGACCCTTATTTATAAAGATTATCTCAACTACTTATTTAGAAAGGCATTTTGGATAGGTAATAATAATAATGAAGCAGGGGGAAAAGAAGAAGGTATAAAAAAATGGCCCCTTTTGAGAAAGATATTCAGAACGCAACTCTGTTTTCTTGCAAGTATTTTGCTTTGTTTTTGTTTGGGGATTGTTGTTGTTATTGTTCTTGTTTTTATTTTTTTTGAGACAGAGTCTCACTCTATCACACTGGGTAGAGGATCGTGGTATCATAACTCATAGCAACCTCAAACTCTTGGACTCAATCTGTCTTCTTGCCTCAGCTTCCCAAGCAGCTGGCACTATAGGTGCCTCCACAACACCAGGCTAGTTTTTCTAATTTTAGTAGAGATGGGGGTCTTGCTTTTGCTCAGGCTGGTCTCAAACTCCTGAGATCAAGCAGTTCACCCTCCTTAGCCTCCCAAAGTGCTAGGATTACAGATGTGAGCCACTGTGCCTGGTTCTTGCAAGCATTTTGATTTCTCAAGCCATTAGACAAATTAATTATTATATGGTTACAAATCAAAAGTATAATTATTTAGAAGAATTATTTATGTCCCTGAGACTGTTCATTATTGTGAATGAGGAGGCCAGAACTTCTGAGAGAAGCATTCCCTTCCTCCTTTTAGACATGGCAGCACACTCTGCTGTGTACTCTTTTTGCCTTGCTTTTATGTTTCGCATGTGATTTGTTTATACGCATATGCCTGAAGCCAACTGAACCGTGCACCCATGGAGGTCAAGAGCAGTGTCTGATTTGATGTTTTATTCCCAGATTTTGGCAAAGTGTGGCACTTGGTAGGTGCATAGTAAAACTGTTTGAATGGATTACCAAAGAACAATTTCTATTACATTTTTAGGTAATGACTAAGAGACTTTTCTTGCCTTTGGTTAAATCAGTTAGTCCAGTGGTTGTCAAAATTGAGCACTCATCGAATCATTGCAGGCCTATTGCAACACAGATTGCTGGGTCCCAACAGCAGAATTTGTGATTGAGTATGTGGCCGAAAAGTTGCTTTTCTACAAGTTTCCAGGTGCTGCTGTTGTGTCTGATCTTACGACTATACCTTAGGAACCACCAAGTTAATTCAAGAATTTGCCTCCTGTCAAGTCACCTAAAGGTACTAAGTATGAGTTCTTTTATCTTTCAGGCAAAACTTTAAGTGAAAGAGCAATTGCTAGAGCACCTCTGAATGGTCATTGTCATCTGTGGTGAGTATACAGGATTTAAAGTCTTTCAAATTCTGTGCACCTCTTTATTAATTAAAAAGGATTTTTTGAAGTATTATTGACACAAATATATACAGTTGGTAGGGCAGAAACTGTCCTTGTTTGTTAACCTATTTCATTGAATATTTTACAATTTTTTTTTTTGACACAGAGTCTCACTATGTCACCCTCAATAGAGTGCTGTGGCATCACAGCTCACAGCAACCTCAAATTCTTGGGCTTAAGTGATTCTCTTGCCTCAGCCTCCCAAGTAGCTGGCCACAATGTCCGGCTATTATTTGGTTGTAGTTGTCATTGTTGTTTGGCAGGCCTGGGCTGGATTCGAACCTGCCAGCTCCACTGAGCTTTAGGTGCTGAGCCTTTACAATTTTTTCTTAATAGGATCTCTCTCTGTTGCCGCAGCTAGATTGCAATGGCATCATCATAGCTCACTGCAACCTCAACCCCTGGGCTCAAGCGATCCTCCCAAAGTAGCTAGGACTATAGGCACTCTCCACCTTGCACGGCTGATTTTTCATAGTTTTTGTAGAGATAGGGTCTTTCCATGTTGTTAAGGCTGGTCTCAAACTCTTGGCTTCTCCCACCTCAGCCCCCCAAAATGCTAAGATTATAGTTACAAGCCACCATGCCCAGATAAAAATTTTATAAATTAGTCTTTCAAGTCTTTGAAGATGATGAATTATAACTAAATCTCATTTAATATAACATTTTATTTGAAAAAATATTAAAATGATGCCATGTTTCTAAACAAAAGGTAGAAATACTGCTTCAAAGAATAAAAGCATATCAGCCATTTATTATTCCTTACTGAGTTGGGGTATACAAATTCTACAGGTTGGGGAGGAACCATTTATAATGTATAAAACACAAAGGGGACTTAATTAGTTGGATGAATATAAGTAGTTATCCTTGGGGCAAAAAAAAAAATTATTCTTAATTATGTTGTGTTTTGGTCCTTTTGTATATTTATATAAATGTTATTTTATAAATTATAAATCAAAACACAAATAAGAATATATTTTTAAGAATTATTATTCCTTTTACTTATAAGTACATTTACGTAACTTTTTTTATTTCGTTAGAGTTCTTTTTTCTCCCCAGCAGTTTAGGTACTTCAGATATTAGGAAGTAATAAAATATGAGGACCTTTCTTGAGCATAGGCTTCCAGAAATCCTCACTTCTTGGTGTCATTTTATTCCTCATAGAGATACTCTTAGGCAAAACATCTCTCAAACTGGCTCCCTTCCCCCAGGTCCACTTTAGTCCTGCAGGAAACTCATTTTTGTCCCACCAACATCTTAAAGCACAAACCATTTTCCTAAAGCAGATCTGTTTCTTCACTCTGCCATCAGCAGAGGGAGCCCCACTCACAAACTCTGGCTTAAAACTTCCCAGGGCAGGAATTAGGTAACATTGTATGTGTCTCCAAACTCTCAGGGGCAGGTGCCAAAATATGAATAGTCAGTTAAAGCTGCTCTGGTACAGGATCTTTAAGATCACTTTCCTAATACCTAATGGTCCTGGCTATTACTGCTTTAGCCAGGTTTACATGCTCATCTAATTTACATAATGCTGATACTAATAAATGAACGTTTAAGTGTTAAAGCATTTCTGTTCTTCCACCTTTAGTAGTAACTGTAACGAACTTGTACTGACCAACCCACACTCTCTCTCTTCATTTCCATTGACGTTGGAGGTGTTTGGGAGCTGGATATCAGAAAGAATACCCGAGTCCTGCTCTGAACTCTGAGCTCGTCTTTCCTGTCCTTCCCCTCTTCTTCCTTCTCTCCTTCCTCCTCCTCCTCAGTTCTTCCTATGCTGTCCTCTTTCTTCTCTGTACCCATGAAGAATCACATCAAAAAAAAGCTATTTGAGGGCAGCACCTGTGGCTCAAAGGAGTCGGGTGCTGGCCCCACATGCAGGAGGTGGTGGGTTCAAACCCAGCCCTGGCAAAAAACAAACAAACAAACAAAAAAGCTATTTGATCTTAATCCTCAGTGTGAGGACCTGTGTTGGGTTTACACAGAGAAACGATGTTGAATTTTCTCTGAGGGCTTCCTAAGTACCTCGAGCTGTCTCTTGTGAGGCTAGCTTACGCTGAGCTCTCCCTAGTGGGTTTCCCAGTGTCTTCCACTAATTGGTCACTTCTCATGTTTTTTGATTTTTTTATTGTGAACTAATTACGCTGTTTAAGACTATAAGATTTATCCCCAAGATTAAATCTTATCAGAACACACACAGAGTAATGATCCAATTGTGTTTCACATAATTTCTTATTCAGTTATCAGTTTTTAACTCAAATCTAATTAGTTGGTAGAACTTTAATGCATTTAAATGTCAATTTAATCCTAATTCTGAGAATATATTAGGTCCTACTGAATGCAAAAGTTCCCATTCAATTAAATAGTAGAGGTTTAAGGTTAAAAAAAAAAGAAAGAAAGAAAGAAAAAAGAAAAAGAAAGAAATTTAGATGTTGACTTGAGAAATAGTGGGTGAAACTTAGGTAAAGTGAATATAATTAACTGTAATACTAAAATGTTGAGAAAAGATCTTATTCTGCTGGAATCTTTTGCATGTTAAGATTGAATTTATTAGTATGTCACTAAAACATTTTCTCATTTATTTAGCATGAATAACAAACTATGGCCTGCAGATTGTTAGATTGCCTGTTTTTGTAAATAAGGTTTTCTTGGAGTCTAGCCACACCCATGCGCTTGTGTACAGCAACAGGGTTAAGGAGTTACAAAGGAGATTATGTGGCCCCAAAACCAAAAATGTTTACTATGTGGCCCTGCAGCAGAAGTTTGCAGACCCATGGTTTAGAGTGTTATATGATTATTATAAGCCTTCACTTTGAAACAAAAGGTTTGATCTTAAAGGATATTTTTCATAAAGAGTTAATATTTGGGAATGATTGACAAACACCATTTTCATCTTTTCCAAAATGAAATTGCTTTCTATCTTTCTGGATGCATAAGCTTTCTATAAAATTCTGTTAGTCTTTGTCGTACTGGCTAAAAATACGTCTAAAATCAAGAGAATAAAGTTACCCATGGATTTGCAGTTTGTTAGCCAAATAGGCCTAACCTTAATTGTGAGTAATGTCTTACATATTTGTTGTTCTCTACTGTTTGCAAATTACATCCACATGCCTTACAGCGGGTGATTGTCAGAATGGCCTGTTTGCATGTGGAAAAACAGAAACTAGAACCCACATTCTATATTCTCAAATGCTCAGTCTTCTTTCTGTTAATAGTGTATGCTACTTCTGCTTTCTCATGTCATAAATAGCATTGATGCTGAATCAAAAGTACTAAAGGGAAATTAATGGAATTTTTTTAGTTAGTTGTTAAAATAACATTATAGTCGATTATTAAGGGTATAATCAATGACATTGCCAAGAAAGTACACTGTTCTTGTCAAATTACGTATAGTTAGAATGACCTCTAGATGGAGATAATACACCACATTCTGAACTAACTTTCTTCAGAGTTCCCATTGACCTGAGAGTTTGAGAAAGAAAACATTAAATTATTTTTAAAATGAGCAATATATAAAAATACACAGGTAGAACTGATTGAAAGAAAAAAAGAGAAGATCCTTTGGGAGATAGTAGACAAGTGAGCTTTGAGATATGTAAGAAGATAAACAATATTTCAGACTTTACAGAAGTTGATTTTGAAAAGATTATAAAATATGTAACACTCCCTTTTACTTAAAAGGGAAAATATACATATTTTAGATAATGGTATGTATAAATCATGCATTTTTTTTCCTTTTTTCCCGTGCACTCAGAGTAACTTGGGAAGACTGTGTTCAGAGAGCAAAGTAAAAGCCTAGAGATGTGCATATGTTGTTCCAATTTTCCAAAAATAGAAGTTTAATTCCACCACTGTAGACCAGTGAACACAGCATCTATTTCTTTGATTCCAGAAAGAACTACAAAGAGTTTAGTTGGCTTGTTTTGTGAATCTTTAGATGAGGAAGTAAATTCAAGTAGACCCAACATAGATTTTTCTAAAAATGTGACATGATCTATTTTTTATTTCCTTGTTAATAGATAGAATATGGAAATTGGCCTAATATATCTGGATTTAAGCAAGGCATTGAGGCAAGTTCCTTCATAACATTCTTTGGACAAGATGTAGAAATGTGAGCAAGCTGCTGGACTACCCATACTGACTGAGGTTTTGAGCCTCAGTTATTCTACAGATCATTGTCATTCTGGGGATGATTCCAGGGCCAGGTCTACAACTGAGATCCCAGTGCATTCAGTAGTTTTTTCAATAGATAAAGATATAAAAGGTATGCTTATATAAGTTGCAGATAACAGAAAATTAGCAGAAATGAGGTATATGATGGATGACAATAGGAATTCAAAAAATTTTAACATTTTGAAAAGATACTAACTAATTGTGAATTAAAAGAAATAAATTTAGAAGGGAAGGATAGGGAAAAGGCATCTAAAATAACTAAGGGCATTAGGGAAAACAGGTAGATATTTGAATAAATTACTGAGCTTAGTTAATATTGCATTAATATTGATTCATTGTGATAGTTGTGTATCAACCTGGGTACAGTTATGACAAATGTACTGTAGTGTAAGATGTTAACAACAGGAAAACCAAGGTGTGGGGTATATGGGAAGTGTCTATACTATCACAACTTTTCTGCAGATATAAAGCTATTCTTAAAAAATAAAAAACTATTTTAATAGAAAGTAGCCCAAGGTTTTAAGACCAAATAAATTAAACAGTGATAATGACAATAACAAAAATAGAGAGTTTGGGGAAATGTTTGTGTGGAATTTGGAAGAATAAGAATTACTCTCCAATCTGGAACTCTTTGGGAGGAATGATAGAACAGAATAGCTAAAAGCATTTCAAAAGAGTGAGGTGACTAGATTATTTGAATAGGCCTATGTGTGTTAAAGAAATAGAATAAATAATTAATAACGTTCCAAAACAGAAAGCACAGATGAGTTCATTGGTAAATGAAGGCCCAGATAAGTTCACTGGTAAATTCTACCAAATATTTGAAGAAGAAATTATACCAGTACTTTGCGATCTTTTCCAGAAAATAAAAGCAAAGGCTATAATTCTAACTTATTCTGGGAGGGCAGAATTACCCTAATACTAAAACCAAATAAAGACATTATACAGAAGAAAACTACAAACCAGGATCTATCATGAAACTTACTTTCCCACATGAAGAAACTAAGATCAGAAATAAGGCAAGGATTCCCCTTCATCCTTGCTTTCTAGCATTGTCCTAAAATTTATAGCTACTACAATAAGGCAAGAAAAGAAAAGGTTTGAAAATTAAAAGGAAAGAAATAAATACCCTTTTCAGGTAACATGATTATCTTTGTAGAAAATTCAAAAAGAATCAACAAAAATATTCTTGGAATTAAGCAATTATAGCAAGGTTGTACTATACAAGATTACGTACAAAAATCAATCACTTTCTTATATACCAGCAATGAAGAAGTGGAGTTTGAAATTAAAACCATATCACCATTTACATTAGCACCACAAAAATTGAAATACACAGGTAAAAATACTAACAAAATATTTACAAGGTCCATATGGGGGAAAACTGCAAAATTCTGATTAATGCGTCAAAGAACTAAAAAAATTGGAAAGATGGTCCATGTTCATGGTTAGAAAGACTCAGCATTGTCAAGATGTTAGTTTTTTCCAACTTGATCTGTAGATTTAATGCAATCAAAATTTCAACACTTATTTTGAGTGTTGACACACGTAGTTCACACACATAGGCAAAAGGCCAAACTCAATATTGAAGAAGAATAAAGTTGGAGGACTGACACTACTCAACTTCAAAACTTCCTATGAACCTATAGTAATCAAGACAGTATGGTACTAGCTAAAAAAAAAAAAAAAAATGAATCATTGGAATAGATAGGGTTCCCAGAAATATACCCACATAAAATATAGTCAACTGATCTTTGACAAAAAAGCAAAGGTAATGCAATAAAAAAAAATAGTCTTTTCAATAAATCGTACTGGGACAACTGGACATCCACATGCAAAAGAATAAATCTAGGGCCAGGTGCCATGGCTCACACTGGTAATCCCAGCAATCTGGGAGGCTGAGGCAGGTGGATTGCCTGAGCTCATGGTTTCAAGACCAGCCTGAGCAAGAGCAAGACCTTATCTCTAAAAATATCCGGGCATTGTGGCAGCCGCCTGTAGCTCCAGCTACTTGGGAGGCTGAAGCATGAGAATCACTTGAGCCCAAGCGTTTGAGGTTGCTGCGAGCTATGACGCCACAGCACTCTAGACTTTACACCCTTCACACAAATGAACTCAAAATGGATCATAGACCTAAACGTAAAATGCAAAATTATAAAACTCCTAGATGAGAAGATAGGAGAATACCTAGATGATCCTTGACGCAGCAGTGACTTTTTAGATATAACACCAAAAGTACAATCCATAAAAGAAATTACTTGAATTCATTAAAATTAAAAACTTCTATGAAAAACAACATAAAGAGAATGAGAAGATTCTCATTCACAGACTGGGAGATGTAAAATACATATCTGGACTGTTATATAAAATACAAACAATACTTTAAACTCAACAATAAGATCACAAATAATACAATGGACAAAAGACCTGAACAAGACACCTCACCACAGAAGATATACAGATGGCAAGTAAGCATGTGGAAAGATGTTCAACATTGTATGTCACTAGGGAACTGTAAGTTAAAATAATAGTCAGTTACCACTACACACCTATTAGAATGGCCAAAATTCAAAACACTGACACCACCAAATACTGACAAGATGTGGAACAATAAGAACTCCTGTTCTTTGCTAGTAAGAATATAAAATAGTATATCCATTTTGGAAGACAGTTTGGCAGTTTCTCACAAAACTAAACATACTCCTACCATAGGATCCAGCAATCACACTCCTTGGTAATTACCCAAAATTGAAAACTTATAGCCATGCAAAAACTGCACACAAATATTTTTAGCAGATTTATTCATAACTGCCAAAACTTGCAAGCAAGCAAAATGTCCTTCAGTAGATGAATGGTTAAACAAATTGTGGTACATCCAGACAATGGAGTTGGTTCAGCACACACACACACAAAAAGAGCTGTTAAATCATGAAAAGACATGGAAGAAACTTAAATGCATATTACTAAGTGAAGGCAACCAGTCTGAAAAGGCAGCATACTGTGTGATTTCAATTACATGACATTCTGAAAAATGCTAAGCTATGGAAATGGTAGGTAATAGGATAAGTGAGTGGTCATCGGGGGTTGGGGAAAGGGAGGGATGAATAGGATGAGGACTTTTAGAGCAGTGAAACTATTTGGAAGATACATGTCATTATACATTTGTCAAAACCCCTGGAATGTGTATCTTCAAGTGTCAACCCTAACGTAAGCTATTGACTTTGGGTAACGATTTGTCAGTGTACGTTCATTGATTTTAATAAATGTGTCACCATGGTATGGTATGTTATTAGAGGGGAGGTTGTATGTACTTGGGGACAGAAGGTATATGGGAACTTTTTGAATATGGGTATATTATTTTTGTTATGAACCTAAACATGCTCTAAAAAGTAAAATTTGTTAACTTAAAAAAAAATAATGTAGTGAGATCTGAGGCATCCATGGCAGTTTTCACAAAGGAACTCTGGAGTCTTTTTCTCTTAAATCTGCCTTTCTCAAATCTGTGGAAATATTTGTATTGGATGTAGAGAAGTACAGAAATTCAATCTGATTTTGGAATTTGTGAGTAACAGTATATCCCAGTGGTTCTCGACCCTCCTGATGCCACGGCCCTTTAATACAGTTAAACCTGTCGCAACCCACAGGTTGAGAACTGCTGGTATATCCTAATTTAGTTAAGTTATAAGGTCATTTTTAATAGGTTTATATAATTGTTTGTCTTGCTTAATGTAGCAGGTTCTATTGAATATGTAGAAACTAAAAATTAAGAGATCAAAAAGTTATAACTGACAAGTGACCATTTTATTGGTTGTGTACAGGTGGTGTGAATTATGTTATCTTTTGCATCCAGAAATAGTCTTATTGTTTCCAACTAAGAAAATTGTTAATTTCATTTTTTATGCTTATTCATTGTTATGCTTAGAATCCCTCAAAATACTCTCCACGATTCTATTTTCACCCATTCATTCTACTTTCTATGGCAGTGCAAGTGAAAATACTACCTACTCTTGAAATATTTAGGTAAATGAATAGTTTGCCTTAGACAAAAGTAATCTAAAATACTCTGAACACTTTCACATAGAAACACTCTGTGAAATTTTTAGAGTAAATAAGCAAATCATATAATTATTTATGATTTATTTACTTAAATTTTGTATTCCCTATAGAAAAAAGTAAATAATCCATGGGATACACTATTCTACCAATGCAGTGTTTCCAGGAAGATTTGAGAGAGATGAAGAATTTTGTGAAAAGGCTTACTCTAAATTTACCTTTGACTTTATTTGGTTTTAGTCATGATATTTATTTTTATTTTCAATGACACCAATGGAAGTCATAAAATTTTTATTTTTGTTTCTTGAGGAGGGAATAAGATTTAAAAGATTGATTTTAATAATGTTTTTTAAATTTATAAATCTGCTGATGTGCTTTTCAATTTAATACTTACGGGATTAGACTTTCTTAGAGCTTTTTGACTTTAATGTTAATAGTACCAATGATAGTGACAGATAACATTTATTCAAACTCCACACATGCCAGCCAATTTTCTAACCTCATTCTCTGTTTTAGCTCATTTTACCCTCACAACATACTAACAATGTAAACTATTGTTAGTATCCCAGTTATAAATGAGGAAAGTGGCCTCATGCTAATGTCAAGTATTTATTATTGTAAGGGCCCCAGTATCTATATAAATACTTTTGTTAAATATTAATGAAAGCTTAGAGTTTTTTAATGTTATGCTTTGGTGATATTTGATTAAAAATTTATACAATAGTCATTGTTTTTATCCTTTTCAGGTATGCAGTTTTGTGTGGCTATGTATCTGAGTTTGAGGGCTTACAAAACAAAATCAACTACGGACAGCTCTTCCAGGTACTTCTCACCATTAAAGAAAAGCTTAAACATAGCTGTATGTTCCATTAATAGATATAAATTAGATTATTTAAAAAGTAAGCTAGAGGCTCGGCACCTGTGGCTCAACAGGCTAAGGCGCCAGCCACGTACACCTGAGCTGGTGAGTTCGAATCCAGCCCAGGGCCTGCCAAACAACAATGACGGCTGCAACAAAAAAACTGCCAGGTGTTGTGGCAGGCGCCTTTAGTCCCAGCTACTTGGGAGGCAGAGGCAGGAGTCTCGTTTGAGCCAGGAATTGGAGGTTGTTGTGAGCTGTGATGCCACAGCACTCTATCCAGGGTGACAGCTTGAGGCTCTGTCTCAAAAACAAACAAACAAAAAAAAAGAATCAATAAAAAAAAGTAAGCTAGAATTCATTTTGTTTTGTTTTATTTTATTTTATTTTATTTTTTTGCAGTTTTTTGACTGGGGCTGGGTTTGAACTCACCACCTCCGGCATATGGGGCCTGTGCTCTACTCGATTTTGTTTTATTTTTAAAATAGGAAATGAAATGGTACTCTTTAAATAGTACTGTGACAAAAAGAATCAAACTACTTGGGAAATTAAAGATTATTATTCCGTATCCTGAAAGATGTCACAAAGTAATATTATTTTTTTCAAAGGTAGAGTATTAGCCTTTTGGTCACGAGTTCACCAGCATCATAAGTGTGACTGGGACCAAGTATGCTGACTTGCATGCTGACTTGACCAATCCAGGGCTTAAATTTGCCATGATAGGTAAACAAAATAAGTAATCCACATGTGAAAAATAGCATAGCCTCAATTTTTAGAGTAAATAAGCTGAACAAATATTGTACCTAATTTATAGTCAAATAATTATGTAAATTTTATACTCCCAATGGAGAAAAGTAAATAATCCAGGAGATACACTATTCTACTAATGCAGCGTTTCCAGGAAGGTTTGAGGGAGATGAGAAATTTCATGCAAAAGCTTACTCTAAAATTACCTTCGACTTTATTTTAGGTATAGTATTTATTTTTATTTTCAGTGA
>CAUYRH010180788.1:0-15914 GCA_963574655.1 Perodicticus potto
CAAACCATCAGCTTTCTTGCTGAGTTTCTGTCCTTTAACACTCCTTTTGGACGGGAACCTCTGCGGAAAGCTGGCTACAGATCGCCATCTTGGCTCCTCCCCCTCAAGTGAGCCTTTTAATAAATCTGGAATTCCTACTCACTCTCTAAACTAGTTAAATAAGTTGAAATTCTAACACATAGTTCTGAATATTTAAATCTAGAATTACAGAAAATTGAACACAGAATAAAATGGAATGTGAAAACATAGATAGAGACAGTAAAACCAGCAAGACAGTAGAATACAAGTCCCATCTTCATGTATTCCTCCTGAGGGAGCCATCTATAGGGAAAAATGCTTTAGTGGCAGCCCAGCACAGAGACTCACACCTGTCATCTCACCTACTTAGAGGCTGAGGTGAGAGATCACTTCAGTCCCACAGTTGGTCACCAGCCTAGGCAATACAGTGAGTCACCATTTCACAGTAAGTGATGTTATGAGAGCTTTAGAATCCAGGGAGGAGGTTGTGAAATCCTCCTAATGCCCTTAAGGAGGGTCACTCAGAGAAGGCCAACCCTCATTCACTTAGCAAACTAGCGGATCCCTGGTCTGGGTTAATGACTGGAGAATGGCCTGCTTACCTTTGTCCCATTGAGAATTCTGAAGTGACAATGTGGGCCTCTCCAACTTCTCCCAGCCATGATGTGGGAGTGGTGCTACCCATTCAGAGATCTGGAGGGAAATGTTCACTCATGACCATGGAGATAGGTCTGCAGACCTGGGTGCTTTGTGTGTTTATATTTGTGTGTGAGTGTGTATATGTGCATGTATATGTACACACTATTTGTGTGTGAATATATATGTATGTGCTATTTTTGTGTACATGTATTTGTGTGTATATATATACCCCCATATATATATACACACAAACAAATAGTATATATGTATACACACCCACACACATTAGAACCTCCATAGTGAGCCATCTCCCTACCTTGCCCATCTCCTCAACTTGACCTGATTTTCATAGAGCAGACATGCACCACATGTGAGTATTGGTACAGCAGGCCTGGTTCCTTATGCTAATCACCTCTGTATGTTGACAAGTTTGTTACAGTCCCTTGAGTGGTCAACTTGCAGAGGTTCTGCTGCCTGTGTGTGTGTGTCTGTGCATGTGTGTGTGAAAAAGCATATCCTAAGCCAGAGATAGTTACAAAATAAGAATTGTATTGTAACAACAGAGACACCAGTGTATCCTCAGGAATACTCTAAACTCCTGAATGACATTAAGAAATGATATACTAACCATAATGATATAATTAAGAAATGTATGGCTCAGTACCTGTAGCTCTAGTGGCTAAGGCACCACCACATACACTAGAGTTGGTGGGTTTGAATCTAGCCCAGGCCTGCCAAACAACAATGACAATGACAACAAAAAAAAAACAGCTGGGCATTGGGGTGGGCACCTGTAGTCCCAGCCACTTTGGAGCCTGAGGCAAGGCTTAAGCCCAGGAGTTGGAGATTGCTGTGAGCTGTGATGCCACAGCACTCTACCCAGGGCAGCAGCTTGAGGCTCTGTCTCAAAAAGAAAAAAAAAAAAAGAAACGTAGCTGTCAGAAGTGGGAGATCATACCTCTAATCCTAAACTTCAGGGAGGCCAATGCGAATACACTGCTTGAGCTCCAGGGTTCAAGACCAGCCTGAGCAAGAGGGACACACCAATCCTCTTAAAAATGGCAAAACTAGCCAAATGTGGTGAATGCGCCTGTATTTCTAGCTACTTAGGATGCTGAGCCAAGGGGATCCCTGGACACCAAGAATTTATGGTTGTGAGCTATAATGCCATGACACATGACTTTGTCTGAAAAAAAAATCTAAAAAAATGAATTGCAAGGAGTAGATACTTTTAAATATATTAAGTTTGGCAAAGGCTGGGCGATGTGACTCAGGCCTATAATCCTAGCACCATGGGAGGCCGAGGCAGGTGGGTTGCTTGAACTCACAAGTTTGAGACCAGCCTGAGCAAAAGCAAAATCCTGTCTCTACTAAAAAATAGAAAAATTGAGGCACGTACATCGCTTGAGCTGGAGGTAGAGGGTGGTGCTGTCAGCTATGACACCATGGCACTCTACCCAGGGCAACAGTTTGAGACTCTGTCTCAAAAAAAAAAAAAAAAAAAACAAAGTTGGCAAATTACTGCATATATAAATTAAATTATTTATCACAGTACATATAGAAACAAAATTGTGAGGCTAAAGAACATTAGACTTTCTCCCATTTGGGGAGATTCTTAGTGTTCTGATAAAATGACTGTAATTTGTTCAGAATCTTATTTGAAACCTCCATAGCATAAAAAAGTATACAGTATAAACATACAACAACTATTTGTGGTGTTCCTGGGATTTCTGAAAAAAGTACTAACATCACCACGTCACTCACATATTTTGGATATGATGCTAAAGAAAAAGAAACTTTGGCTCCCTCAGTGGGTAGGGAGCTAACCACATACACTGAGGTTGGCAGGTTTGAATACGGCCTGGGCCAGCTAAAACAACAATGACAACTGCAACAAACAAAATAGCCAGGCATTGTAGCGGGCACCTATAAGTCCCAGCTGCTTGGGAGGCTGAGGCAACAGAATCAGTGAAGCCCAAAGGATTGAGGTTACTGTGAGCCATGACGCCATAGCACTGTACCCAGGAAGACAGCTTGAGATGCTGTCTCAAAAAAAAGAAAGAAATATAAACTTTATTCAGACACAGTCTCACTCTGTTGTTCAGGCTACAGTGTCATAAAATCAGCCTAACTCACGGCAACCTCAAGCTCCTGGGTTTAAGCAATTTTCCAATCTCAGACCCACAACCAGCCCCTCGTAGTTGGGACAACATGCAACTATTACAACTCCTGGATAATTTTTCCATTTTTCATAGAGACAGGGTGTCCTTAATTATGTTGGTCTCACACTCATGAGCTCAATCAATAGTCCTACTTTGGGTCCCAGAGAGCTAGGATTAGAGGTTGAGCCACCTAGAATAATAAAAAAAATTTAACAGGTATACTAAAATATATATACATATTTCATGTCCTTAAAAGCAATGGAAGGGCAGTCAGATCCTGCACTCACATATAAGCCATAGGAAGTTCTTTCATTCTCACTGTAACCTAGAAGCAATACCACTGAAAAGTAAGGTCCTTCTGGAAATTAAAACCAAGAACGGGCACAGTGGCTCACAACTATATGCCTAGCACACTGGGAAGCCAAGGAGGGAGGACTGCTTCAGCTCACAAGTTCAACACTAGCCTGAGTAAGTATGAGAACTCCCCTGTACTAAAAAAATAGAAAAACCATTAGCCAGGCGATGGGCAGAAACTTGTAGTCCTGGCTATTAGAGAGCTGAGATATAAAAATCATTTGACACCAGTAGTTTAAGGTTGCTGTGAGCTAGGTTGATGTAATGGCACTCTAGTGTGAGGAAAGAGAGTGAGACTCTATATCAGTGAGAAAATAAAAATTGGTGGCACCTGTGGCTCAGTGAGTAGGGCATCAGCCCCATATACCGAGGGTGGAGGGTTCAAACCCGGCCCCAACTGAACTGCAACAAAACAAATAGCTGGGCACTGTGGCAGGCACATGTAGTTCCAGTTACTTGGGAGGCTGAGGCAGGAGAATTGCGTAAGCCTGGGAGTTGGAGTTTGCTGTGAGCTATGCTGGCCACAGCACTCTACCCAGGGTGACAGCTTGAGGCTCTGTCTCAAAATGAACAAACAAACAAACAAACAAAAAACGAAAAACAAAGAACAAACCCAATGTTTTCTTTTCTATAGCAAGGTATCCTAAAGTTTTCCATAGATACAAGAACCTGATACTCAGCCAATGAATAAAGTCAATAAAAACCTTCTGCAAAGAGAGAATGTGAATTGCTTAGTGTAGCACCAAACTATGTATTTAAGTTATCCTCACCCAGGAAGAGCAGGTTTCTCTAACATGACACCCTGATACAAATGCTGCTGAGCAGGGTCCAGACAGGCCCACTGATCAATAGAGAATTCAATAGACATGCCCTTGAATGTCAACTCTCCCTAAAAATCAAAGATATTTATCAAGAAGCCATGAGGAGACTGAATTTCACTTTTAGTTAAATGAGTGGAGAGAACTCTTGCTGACTTACATAAGTGAGTGCAATTACCTAACAACTATGGAAGAGCCTTATGTGTTACCTAACACTGAAGACAGGGGATGGAACGGCATCCACAAAACCAGTGTACAGATTGTACACTTTTGGTTGACACAGTAGAAATAAAAGGCCAGCAATATCAGTATGTACAATTTTGTGCCTTATTTACATCAGATGTCATAATCTGTGTATGTTTTTGTATGACAATGTCATGATGAGATAAATGGAAACTCTAAAGTGTTAATGTGTACAAGAAAGAGCTGGAGATCTTGAAAACACGCACATTGTTATTCAGATGATATGGGGTGAAGATTCCATTTCTAAATTTCCAATCAGTTTAACAGGAATGACAATGCTTCAGGCCCATGATGATATTTTGTCAAACATGCAGAGAACTGCAGACAGTGGATTTACCCCAGTTGATTCTTGAACCCATAAACAAGGATGACAACCTTTACTTTCCAAAGAAAGG
Organism: Perodicticus potto; assembly: GCA_963574655.1. Classification (NCBI taxonomy): domain Eukaryota; kingdom Metazoa; phylum Chordata; class Mammalia; order Primates; family Lorisidae; genus Perodicticus; species Perodicticus potto. The sequence goes on from CAUYRH010180788.1 coordinate 4,630, forward strand.
TATATGAAAGAGAATCTAAGAAGAAATGTGTGCTTCCTCAATAAATGTTTTGATTTGTTCACATTAGTTGATAATCTCCCCAAGTTCTTATTAACAATACAGAAGATATACTGAACCCTGCAGTGGAATATGTGTCCAAGAGCACCGTAACTGAGTGAATAAAATTAACATCAACTATAACAGGACAAATTAGTATCAGGTGCTGATTCACAAGTGTAAAAACATCACTGCTGTGATAGTACTGGCCAGAAAAAGTCAATCATAATCTGATAAAAACTAGTTGAGAAAAACCTAGTTTTGGCAAAGCTCCAGTTACAGATATCTGGCATGTCTTCCAATCTCTAGTTGTGTCTTTAAATAGCCTTCTTTACCATCCCAGAAAGCAAGTCTTTTCTAATTATTCTGTTTGTGAGAACTTTGAGTTACTCTAGGTAGGTAATGCCATCGTCTATAAAAGTGCATGGATGTCATCTTATAGAACCAATGGAGTTTCCAGATGGAAGCTAAACAGTACATATTCCTCTCCTTGTTACAATCCAATGACCCAACCTTATCCACAATGAAAATCTTGGGCATCCACATTTTCCCATTCTCAACAGATAAAAATGGAACATTTTCACTATTTCAGTAAACAAACTTAAAGTGAGAATATTTTAGGGTATATGGGGAGCCTGGATGGAGAGATTGGAAAGAAAACTCTGCCATATGTAGAGGAGAAGAATTTTTGGAGTCTCTTAAAAGAAAAGGGGAAAAGAGTATGTGAAACGAACTCATTCGGCAGCAACATCACAAGTAGAGATGAAAAGGTTTGCAAAGTCTGAGAACATGATATTGTAGGAGAAAAAGTGGGCACAGCCCTGGACCTTGGACACAGTTACCCAAGAAGCAATCACTTCTTTCTTTTTCTCCTGCTTGCCTTGATTTCCTTCTCAGGTGAGATTATCTGGACACATTACTCCTGCACCTTGACAATATGCCTTTAAGGGCATCGGCACAAACTCTTCACCTGCTATCACCACATCCACAGGCACAGGGACCTCAAAGTACACAGAAAATTTCACCCTTTCCTATTCCTTATCATGGGAGAGAGTCAGGAAGAAGGAGGTTCCATATAAAGACCAAAGTGTGAGTTTCTAATTTCTTGGCCTCCAGTGCCCTCCCCTGGCAGGAATTTCTGCTATGGAAATGGGAATATGAACTCCCTGACATTTTTCTGGAAAAAAATAAACTCGACTGTCTTAAATGTATCTGGAAACCCTCATGCTTCACGTTGGCCTTCGTTTCGCATCACAGTGGGCCACACGGATGACACCAGCAACACTAATAGAATTTGTTGGCAGGCAGAATCACAGATGATGGTATTTCTTCAAACTGGCCATGGAATCCTACCTGGAAGCCTGGGCTGAGAAACACTTAGTTAAGCATCGCCTCTCAGGCTTTATTATGCATACAAGGTGTTTCTCAGTATGCCCCCTCTAAGTGTCTGATTCAATATTAGCAGCAGTTACTCTATCTTAAAGCAAATAATCAGTTTTATTTCACAATGCCTATTTATGTCCTTCCTTAAGAATTTCAGAAAGGCCAGCCAGATGATTCAAGCCTGTAGTCCCAGCACTCTTGTGGGCCCAAGGCAGGTGGCTTATCTGAGCTCAGGAGTACCAGACCAGCCTGAGCAAGAGTGAGACCCTGTCTCTATGATTGCCGGGCATTATGGCAGGTGCCTGTAGTCCTAGCTACTTGGGAGAACGAGGCCAGATGATGGCTTGAGCTCTGGAGTTTGAGGATGCTGTGAACTGTGATGTCATGGCTCTCTGTGGAGGGTGACAAAGTGAGACTCTGAGTCATAAAAGAAAAAATTTTAGGAAGGGTTTTGAGCCATTCACTATAGTATCAAAATTGCACAACTCCCCATTAAGGAAAATAGTGAGCAGTTAACCCCCATTTCTGTTTTGGTCTAGCTGATGTCAACCAGAAAGCCAGATGGCAAGAAACCATTTCAATAATACATGGAGACCTACACATAGAAAGCTTCCACACACAGTTTCCCAAGCTCCTTTCCCCTTTCACCACCTTCTGGTCAGCTCAGGAACATGAGGTGCTCTTGGCAACATTAGCCAGCCATCTCCTCATGGTGCTCTGAATAAATTGTTCTTTCACCAACACTTGCATTGTGACTTTGACATTTCAGAAGATAATGGTCAATCTCGGTTTTGGTTAAAATTTTCCAGGTTTGAGTGAGTGTGGGAAGTGGCTTCTTTTTACCAATTTCCCCTATTGCTGTTGTTACTTTTTCTGAACTAAAGCAGCACTCAGCCAGAGAAAGCAAACATCCCAAAGAGTCCCTTCTGTTCAACACTTTCTTTTTATTTTTTTAGAGACAGAATCTCATTTTGTTGTCCTTGGTGGAGTGCCGTGGGGTGTCATAGCTCACAGCAACCTCCAGCTCTTGGGCTTAGGTGATTCCCTTGCCTCAGCCTCTGGAGTAGTTGGGACTACAAGCACCCACCACAATGCCCAGCTATTTTTTGTTGCAGTTTGGCTGGGGCCGAGTTTGAACCCACCACCCTCAGTATATGGAGCCAGCTCCCTACTCACTGAGCCACAGACACTTCCCTGCTTAATACTTTCTAACAAAACAAATACCTTTGGTTCAAGGAAGACAACCAATCACAATCTTTTTTTTTTTTTCTTTTGAGGCAGAGTCTCACTATGTCAGCCCTTGATAGAGTGCTGTGGCATCACAGCTCACAGCAACCTCAAACTCTTGGGTTTTAGTGATTCTCTTGCCTCAACCTCCTGAGTAGCTGGGACTACAGGTTTCTGCCACAATGCCTGGCTATTTTTGTTGTGGTTGTTGTAGTTGTCATTGTTGTTTAGCTACAGTTGTTGGGATGGGTTTAAACCCACCACCCTCTGTGTACGTGGCCCGCACCGTAACCACTGTGCAACGAGCAGCCAAGCCTTTATTAGCACATTAAAGTCTTCAGTGGTCAAAGAAGGCAACAGTGTCTGAGGAAGGACCTGGACTTAGAATTTGGACCTGCAGATTTGGGTCTTGAACAAGTGGGGATGCAGCTAGTGCCCTGTGTACATTCATGAGAATTAGAAAAACAGAAACACGGGAATGAGAACATTCTTGGTATACTCAATGCAAATTTGTCGTCCAGGATAAGCTTCTGGCCTTCTAGACTTGGGATCGCTTTTAGGTCTAAAGATATCACAATAATTGAAAGACAAAGATACAATGCCTGATTGCTGCCCTATAAAGGTAGTTTGTAAAAATCTACTGGTTGTCCTCAAAAGTCACCATACAAAAAGGAAATTGAAAATTGTAGCTAAATACACCTTTATAAAATATCGATTACAAAATTTTAGAAAGAGAGTGGAAAGACACAGAGAATCATTATTAAATATTCTATAATTTTGTTGTAAATAAAAGTACATATAGCTGGGTGCAGTGACTATAATCCCAGCACTTCAGAGGCTGAGGCATGTAGATTGCCTGAGCTTACAGGTTGGAGACCAGCCTGAACCAGAGACCCCATCTCTTTTTTTTTTTTTTTTTTTGAGACCGAGCCTCAAGCTGTCACCCTGGGTAGAGTGCCGTGGCACCACAGCTCACAGCAACCTCTAATTCCTAGGCTCAAGCGAGTCTCTTGCCTCCGCCTCCCAACTAGCTGGGACTACAGGCGCCCACCACAACACCCGGCCATTTTTTGATTGCAGCCGTAATTGTTTGGCGGGCCTGGGCTGGATTGGAACCCGCCAGCTCAGGTGTACATGACTGGTGCCTTAGCCCGTTGAGCCACAGGCGCCGAGCCCAGAGACCCCCATCTCTAAACAATAGTTGGGCATTGTGGCAGGCACCTGAGTTCCTAGGTACTTGGGAGGCTGAGGCAAGAGAATCACTTAAGCACAATAGTTTGAAATTGCTGTGAGATGTAAAGCCATGGCACTCTACCCAGGGCAACAAAGTGAGCCTCTTTCTAAAAAAAAAAAAAAAAAAAATGGTGAATGGCCCAATCTCCTACCCTACCCCAGGGATGTCCCCCCTGGGAAAGGTAATTGGGCCAATCCCCACCCTTACTACACATGTCCAACCCAGGAAAGGGAATGTTCCAACCCCCAACTTTGTGATGTTTAACCCCCTCACTTCACCATTGCCTACATGTAGATTTCTTCCGGCTTGGAAATCCTACCTCACTCGCACTCAAGTGGAGTAAAGTCAATTTAATTAGAAATAAAAAAGTACATATAGCTACAATTTCCCTTTTTGCGTGTGTATGGTGACTGTAGTGGCAAATTTAGCATACTATGTACTATACTTAAGAAGGGTTATTGAAAATTGGCAGTGGGACCTTTGTAGCTTCATTATTTGGGACAGCATACAATTTGCTGTGCCAAGGGAGGATATTCAGGAAGGGTGAGTTCTAGGAGGTCTAGGGTCTCAAGGAGACCCCAAGGATACACCTGTGGGGTCCTCACCATGGTGACTCAGGTCTTAGCAAACAGTCACCCACTGTTACATAAAGAAATGACAATTAACAAAAATACTGCATCTGTTTGAACTGAGAAATAAAGAAAAAAAATTGGTAATTGAAAGGTTATGGAGCCAAGATGAAAGATTATTCCCCAGCACAAGGTGAAAGGAAAACAGAGGCCCAGTTTGTGCAATTAAAATGGCTTTATTCCACCTGGGTGCAAGGAATAAATCTACACTTGAGTGATGGTGAATTGGGGTGGGGAGGTGGCGGGTGTTTAAAGGTCAGGAAGGTGGGCATGGGGAAATTCCCTTTCCTGGGTTGAACATCTGTTGTAAGGTGGGGGTTCGCACATTTACATTGCCCAGGTGTTACATCCAGTGAAGTAGGATAGGTGGGTGACCCATTCACTTTTCTTAGGTAGGTCATCCAGTGGGAGAGGGTAAGGGGTTCATTGTTTTAGGTGGGTCCACCTTATTGGGGTGGGGTTTGACTCTATCAATGTAAATTGGATGGAAAGTTAGCATTTGGAAAAATGAGAAAGAACCTGAAAATTGAAGATTTTACTGCAAGACCTAGAAGAGTTAGGCTGAGGAAACAAAAGAAGTACGTTTATACTCAGCTTTCCATACTTTTGGAAAATGCAGGGGAAATCAGTCCTCCTGTAGAGTGTTAAAATGTATGGAAGGGAATTAGGCTGAAAGGGATACAGAGGCTTGCATTCCTAGGTTATGAAAGCAGAATCTAACTCAAATTTATTTATTTATTTATTTATTTATTTTTTGAGACAGAGCCTCAAGCGGTCCCTCTGGATAGAGTGCCTGGCATTACAGCTCACAGCAAGCTCCAACTCCTGGGCTCAAGTGATTCTCCTGCCTCCACCTCCTAAGTAGCTGTGGCTACAGGCACCTGCCACAATGCCCCGCTAGTTTTTGGTTGCATCTGTCATTGTTTGGTGGGCCCAGGCTGGATTTGAACCTGCCAGCTCAGGTGTATGTGGCTGGTGCCTTAGCCTCTTGAGCCACAGGCGCCAAGCCTCAAATTTCCAGACCCCAGTCAACCCCTACAGAAAATGTACATTTTTTTTATCCTGATAACCAAGACCAGCTTAAAACCTAGAAAGATGGGCCTGAGAGAAATCGCTGAAAGAAGAGTAGACTAGTCCAGACGATGTTCTGCTGAGGACACCACAGCAGTGAAACTTGCAGTACTAGAAGCCTGGGCCCACCACACTCCACTCAAGCTGTATCTTACTCCAGAAGCAGCTGAAGCCGACAAAAACTAGACTGCAGGAAACACCACAGTAGATTAAAGAGATACAATCCCCAGCCATCTTCCTTTTGAGACTATACTTGGCTGTGTGCTCACTCCAGAACCCTGTCCCATTTTGTTGAAATAAAAATGTATAGACGTCTTTAGCTCAAAATGTCATAACTATGTCTGATTTCTGTCTTACTAGAAGTACTTATGTAGAACAGGTATTTACTTCATGGCTAATGAAGATGTGCACCCACTAGAACTTATCACAGATTACACACTTTTCCCATATATCCAAAACATTATCACATATGCAGATATTTATAGTGAAAAAACAACCATTACTGACAAGAAAAAAAGACATATTTGCTATACAACTGAAAACTGAAACTACTAGTCATAAATTTATTAAGATTAAAAGGTGCCCATTCCCATACACTAGCCTGAATAATTCCTTACTTAAATGTAACTTAACCACCTTTTTACCTTATGCCAATAGACACACCAAGCTACCCTGAAGATAGTTCTTATTATATGGCACCCAGGCTTTTTCATCTATCCCTGCTACAACATGGGGAAACTTTGTTAAGATTCACCCCTTTTCTACCCTGGGTACAAAACTTTAATTCCAACCAGTCTAAAGTAACTTATTCACCTCCCTGAAAACTGTAATACACCTTTTTAGCCCTGCTAAATACACCAATTTAGCCATTTTTGTCATATCAACAATAGCTACTGGACTCAATCTGAAAATTAGTTCATTGCCTTGTGCCATCGTCAAGGCCCTTAATACAACTTGTCAAGCCGTAAACGCTCTGAGCATTGAATTAAAACAAGAATGAGAAGCTATACTAAAAAAATCAAGCAGCCATTATTCATTATGAAAACACGTAGATGTAATTTTTTTTTTTTTTGAGACACAGTCTCACTATGTCATCCTCAGTAGAGTGCCGTGGCGTCACACCTCAGAGCAACCTCCAATTCTTGGGTTCAAGTGATTCTGTTGCCTCTGCCTCCCAGTAGCTGGGACTACAGGAGCCCACCACAACACCCAGCTATTTTTTTTTTTTCTGCAGTTTTTGGCCAGGGCTGGGTTTGAACCCGCCACCTCTGGTATATGGGGCCGGTGCCCTATTCCTTTGAGCCACAGGCGCCACACACCTGTCTATTTTTGTTGTGGTTCTCATTGTTGGCAACTGGGGCTGGGTTCAAACCTGCCAGTCTCAGTGTATGTGGCCGGCTCCATAACCACTGCGATAAGGGCACCGAGTCATAGATGTAAAAATTTTAAAATTTATATACTGCTTCAATTTATCTAACAGTTCCCAATTCATTATGAACAAGTTAAGATGTATAAAAGAGGGCAGTGCCTGTGGCTCAAAGGAGTAGGGTGCTGGCCCCATATGCCGGAGGTGATGGGTTCAAACCCAGCCCTGCCCAGAAACTGCAAACAACAACAACAACAACAACAACAACAACAAATAAGATGTATAAAATACATAGTCCAAATGAAACAACAAACAAGATTTGTCAGAATATCCAACATTTCCTATCTAAAGTATTGTCATAATTGCCCAACATTACCTAAGTCGGAACCATTATAGTTATTCTTATGTTATATAAGCTTCTTAATGTTTCAAAATACAATGTATACCATTAATATGTACCACCTGTTTAATAAATTTCTTCTTTTTTTTGAGACGAATATCACTTTGTCACTCTGCGTGCAGAGTGGCATCATGGCTCACAGCAACCTCAAACTCTTGGGCTTAAGCGATTCTCTTGTCTCAGCCTCCCAGGGACCTAGGACTAAAGGTGCCGGCCACAACACCAGGCTTTTTTTTTTTTTTCCAGAGGAGGTATCACTCTGGCTCAAGGTGGTCTGGAATTCATCATGAGCTCAGGCCTCCTCCTTCCAGAGTTCTGGTATTACAGGGGTGAGCCACTTCACCCAGTCTTGTTTCAGAAATTTCAAAAAAAAAAAACAAAATTAACCAGCCATGGCCCACATGTTAACTTAACTAACAATAACAAATATAAAATTATTCAAAATTATTTTCATTTCGGCTCTGTGCCTGTAGCACAGTGGCTATGGCCACATGCACAGAGGCTCGTGGATTCAAACCCGGCCTAGGCCAGCTAAACAACAATGAGAACTGCAAGAAAAAATAGCCAGGCATTGTGTTGGGCACCTGTAGTCCCAGTTATTTGGGAGGTTGACGCAAGAGAATTGCTTAAGCCCTAGAGTTTGAGGTTTCTGTGAGCGGTGACACCACAGCACTCTACCGAGGGTGACATAGTGAGATTCTGTCTCAAAAAAATAAATAAAATAAAATTATTTTCCTTTTAAATCAATTTCATAGATGTAAAAATAAAATAAATAAAAGTAGAGAATGTAGTAGAAACAGACTCCCCCAAGACCTATTTGTGAAGTGAGAATGCACTTTAAAACATAGGAACAGTAAAACAGTAAGTCAAACAGGTCAAACCAAAAATAAGGACTAGAGTTAATAATCTTGAAAAAAACGAGTAATGAGGCACTATAGATCAAGTTAAAAGCATGTTTAATTATGTTTTATTGATGATGATTTTTGATTAGTTTTTTAATTGTTACACGTATTTAACTTGCCTACATGTTGTTAATCACGTAGGGATATTTTTAGTATACTTGTGAAATTATACCCTATATAAATTAGTAAAATTTGTATATATAGAAAAAACAACATTTAAAAATTACTCTTGCTGTTCTTCGGAATTACCTGCCTTTCAGATAATAAAACCTTTGTACTCATCAACTCCCTGTCTCGGTGTTTAACTACAACGACAAGCCACACAGACACTTCCTGTTCCACAAAGGAGTGAGCCACCGTGCCAGTCCCAAATATGTTTTTAACAGAAGAATGGATTGGGAGGCTGAAGCGAGTGTATTGCCTGAGTTCACAGGTCTGAGATTAGCCTGAACCACAGCAAGACCTTGTCTGGAAAAATAACCAGGCATTGTGGCAGGCGCCTGTAGTCTCAACTACTTGGGAGCCTGAAAGAAGAGACGAGGTAAGACGCGCTGCACTCTGCCAAAGGTGACAAAGTGAAACTCTCAAAAAAAAAAAAACAAAAAAAAAAGTTAATGCACCAGCCACATACACCTGATCTGGTGTGTTCAAATCCAGCCCAGGCCACCAAACAACAATGACCAGTGCAACCAAAAAACAGTCAGGCGCCTGTAGTCCCAGCTACTAGGGAGGTGGAGGCAGGAGAATCACTTGAGCCCAGAAGCTGGAGGTTGCTGTGAGTCAGACAGTATTCTACCCAAGGAGACAGCTTGAGGCTCTGAAACAACAACAACAACAACAACAACAACAACAACAACAAAAAGAGTGGAGGGGCTCAGGGCCCCCACAGACTACAGCCCCTCCCATGAACAAACCCCACACACTCAGTTGGGATTCTCCCCTGAGGACCCTTCTAATGTCACCACGAGGGAGGGACACTGGGCGCTGCAGGCACACAGCTGCTCAGAGAGCTCTGGGCTGTGGTGCAAGTAACAGGTTCAGAAACGCTTGGAGAAACAGGGTCCCAACTCCCTGCCCCACTCCACCTTTTGCCAAGTGGGCTCCATTGGCCAAGGTGTGCCAGTGGCAAACTTTAGTCTGAAGACTCTAAAACTGAAGGGAAATTGCCCGGTCTGCCACAGCCACTTCTGGCTCCAACCACGCCCCTCCCCCCTCTCAGCCACACCCAGACTCCTGTACTCACCATTTCCCGGCTCCCGGGAGGTCCCGATGTCCTCCCTACAGATCTCCCAGTACCTGCAGGTTACAGGGTGACAGAGGCTGCTGCAGAGACACCTGGGATCTCCAGGAATGAAACAGCTGAAAAGGGGACTGTCACAAGACATCTCTGACACCACTTGTCAGGGTCCAAGACTGGCCATGTCTCGGTCCAGCTTAATTATATTTTGGACTCCGATCACTAAGTTACCTTGCTCAGGTTCAGTTTCTCTTAGGTGCCTGAGGGCTATCTACTTTAGCTGAAGAGACAGAGAGAGTTTTAGGGAGAGTAAAACAGTTTTCTTAGAATAGATAGACCTTAGTCTTTAGTGGAGCTTGGTAATCAATCTTTAGCAGAGAGACGCTGTGCTGGCATTCTGCAGGCAGGAGAGGAGACAGAGTCAGAGTCAGCCGCTCCTGATAGAATGCACATGCTCCTTGACTGCCTTCTCCTCCAACCTAATATAAGGCTGATCTCATGCCTCTCAACACCACAGGTGTAGAGACTGCCAATTCACCACTGCTCTCATCTCATGAGCTCTGTGCTTATTAGGAGAACTAAATCCCTCTCCATGCCCTTTCCACCAAGGTGTTCCATTATTGAGCTATACAGGTATTTCTTATAACTCTCCTCCTAGCCATAGGCTATATGGGCTGCAACAGGGGACCCCAAGTCAGTGCCCAACTCAAGAGACTATGTTGCAGCTGAGTCCCTGGAGCCCTGGTCTATTTCTGGCTGTGCACCTGATTGTACAGTTCATATTGGAGCATCCCTAATTGAATAGAGCCTCAGACCCTACCCCTCTGACCTTGAGTGACAGGAATTCCATGAGATTAGAGACTGAAAGAGGCCTGAATGCTAACAGCAGGTGTCCTCAAACTATGCCTCGGGCCACATGAGGCCCACCAGGTGTTTTTGCCTCCACTGCCTGTCCTGTGTAGCAGTGGACTCATCCGGGATAGCAAAATCCATTATCGCAAAAACCATTGGTTGCATTCCCAAAAAAACATGTGTGGATTCACTGGAAAAGTTGCAAAAGGAGTTCCAATTTAGATTTAAAGAGCTTCATCTCCATGAACAGGACATACAGCTTTTTCATAACCCATTTTCTATTGACATTGAAAAGGTCGAGGTCAGTCCCTGAAGTCGCTGCCCCAGCCACCCCTCTGCCAGCTGCTCTGGAGCCACCTCTGGCTGGCATCTCCGGCAGGTGGGAGCCAGGCGCTGACGGATGCGGCAGGGGCAGCCGAGTGCTCCTGTGGCTCCGGCTCTGGCTCTGGCTCTGCGTGGGCGGTGGCTTTCCGGCTTCTCCATGGGGCTGGCCTGTGGCTCCCGGATGCTCTAAGAACGTTTCCACTGTTGTTCGGAGGACACATGCAGTGGGATTCAGAATTCCTAGAGAATTGCCTTTGTGAGAAGCTGAAAGTATTTCTTTAAATTCCATCTCTTAGTTTTTCAAAGAAACATTAAGAAACGATGAACAACATTAGTAATGAAGAGTTTGACTGCCACGTGCTTGATGAAGGTTTTACTGCCAAGGACATTCTGGACCAAAAAATCAATGAAGTTTTCCTCTTCTGATGATAAGGATGCCTTCTATGTAGCAGACCTTGGAGACGTTCTGAAGAAACACCGAAGATGGCTAAAAGCTCTTCCTCGTGTCACTCCCTTTTATGCAGTCAAATGTAATGGCAGTAGAGCCATTGTGAAGACCCTCACTGCCATTGGGACAGGATTCGACTATGTTAGCAAGACTGAAATACAATTGGTGCAAAATCT
>CAUYRH010180790.1:0-11827 GCA_963574655.1 Perodicticus potto
CTACAGGCGCCCACCACAACACCCGGCCATTCTTTGGTTGCAGCCGTCATTTTTGCTTGGCGGGCCCGGGCTGGATTTGAACCCGCCAGCTTAGGTGTACGTGGCTGGCGCCTTAGCCCGTTGAGCCACAGGCACCGAGCCTCTTTTGCCTCTTTTAAAAGTTGCCCATCATTAGGCCTGGCATGGTGGCTCATGCCTGTAATCCTAGCACTCCAGGAGGATCCCCTGAGCTCAGGAGTTTGAGCTCAGCCTTGGCAAGACTAAAATGCCCTCTTACTAAAAATAGAAAAAATGGCCAGTGTCCTGGCTGGTGCCTGTAGTCTCAGGCTACTCAGGAGGCCGAGGCAGGAGGATTATTTGAGCCCAGGAGTCTGAGGTTGTTGTGAGCTAGGATGACACCATGGAACTCTAGGGTGGGCAACAGAGTGAGACTCTCTCTCAAAATAAATATATAATTGCCCATCTTTTGCTCCTGGAATGTTAAGTTCTTTGAGAACCCAGAACTCATCTATCTTGTTTAGCATTGCATTTCCAGTGCAACCTCATAGCTCAAAATCTATCTAACATGATAATTATAAGCAGGGTACAGGGCCCCCAAAGACAAGAGCTCCAGGCCTGGGCCAACGTATCTGGAAGGCCTTGCATACTCCCCCTTGCATAGGGCACAATCTGAGGCAGGGAAGAGAGTTCAAATAAGTTTATTCCAGAGAGCCAGGGCATATGAGGGACAAGCGGGTGTCCACAAACAAGAAAGCAGGTGCAATCTGGTGGTCAATGGAACCTCAGTGAGGGGTGCCCTGCGGAAAAGAGAAAGTGAGGATGCAGCCAGGAACAAACAGGTTCCTTCTACAACTCCACCGCACACCATCCCACCTCCTTTCTTCTGCAGTCGCCACAGAAGACACCAATGGTCGCGTTCACCAGCTGTATCCCGCACAGCAGGATCTCCAGGCATGAGGCGGCCACCAGCAGTGAGAAAAGTGTCACATTCCAGGGGACCACGTGAGGTGGCTTCTCACACAAATCCCACTGAGTACGGTTGAACAAGTAAGCACCTCTGCGGGTGGGGCAGGGTCACATGAGAGGTGGTCTCCGATGTGGCCCACTCTCCGCCCCAGGCAAGCATCGAGGGCATTTGCAAAAGGCTCAGCTGGCCCACATGAAGGGAGTTGCCTCGAAGCCGAGACCTGCCCGGGTTTCCCGGTCCATGTGGGAAGGGCAAGTGTGAAGGGGCACAGAATAGAGGGGAGGAAGGGCAGGCTAAACCTTACGAGGTCTCTCTGAAGTGATAGCCCCAGTCGCCGTCCATTAAGCATTGAGGTCCAATTCGGAGCCCGGCTCCCGACACTGAAAGGCAATAGATGGCCCCAAGCACCCCGAACGCCGAGGAGAAGACTGAGCGAAGCATCTGGATGCGGTGTGCAAAGTGAGGTGAGTAGGGCCGCAACCTCCCCACTCGTCCCACCGCCTCTAGCTCTGGCCCCCACGTGACCGAAATCGTCTCGAGTCAAGTGTAAAATACATTTCCCGTCAAACCCCGAGCTTGAAGTTAGGCTAACCCTAGGAGCCAGCGGCCGCGGAGGTTCTTGGGGCTTGTAGTCCCCTGTGGCCAGACACGTTGAGACAGAATTTACGGGTGCGAGGGAGGGGCGAAGCAGGGCCTGGGATTCTGAAGTGGAGTTCTTGTAGCTAGAAATTTTGTAGAGAGTACTCTGCGAGGTCAGGTTCAGGGACCGAGTCCCGACTTCCTTCTTAATTTGGATCTTACCCTGCAGCGATTTCCACAGCAGCCTGCACCACAGCAGCCCTTGCCCCCTGCGCGAACAGCTGCAATTCCCGGACACAGTACCTGTGGGACAAAAGTCCGGGTGATAGCATGATCCCACCCCACCCTCCGGATCCACATAGCCACCTCATATCAGTGTTTGCCTCCTCGGGGAAGCTGCTGTGATGCCCTCAACCCTTTGGACTATAGGGAGACTTTATCTCTACTCCTGGAGTTGTTGGGCTTTACGTAAATAACGTATCATTGTTTATGTGCCTACTTTATCTCTGTCCAGATTGCAGTTTCCTGAAGGGTAGGGTCCAACATCACTTCCACCATAAATCTTGGCAATTAGTAGGTGCCTAAGTGAGTGAGAGTGGGGAGGCCTGAGTTCAAGGCCAAGCCTGCAGTACTTCGCACTCTTCCAATTGATTCATCTCTCTGTCTCAGTTTTGTCCTGTGTAAAATGAGTCTGCAAGAGGTACCTCACAGAGCTGTCCTCAGGATTCAGTGAACAAGCTGACTTGGTTTGAAGACTGGCTCAGAGTAAATGCTCAGAAACTATAAATTCCCTCAGTAGCAGGAAGAAACAGGGGTGTTGAAGTGTCTGGTGAATTGGGATGGTGGAAGAGTGTGGAAGAGTGTGGAAGAGTTATGCTAGTGGATGCTCTGATGCGCGTGTAGGATATCCCGAGATTCAGCTCTGGGTCTGTTCTTTTCTTCTTGTAGCCTTCCTGACAAAGCCCATCCCTTCCCGAGGAATCAGCTGTTCCCGCTACCAATAGTCATCTCCAAAATTGATCCCTCCAGATCCAAATCTAACTGCCTGACGGATATGGTCACTTGAATGTCTTAGTTTTAGCTCAAATCCAGCTAACTTCATGCTGACCTCACACTATTCTTCCCAATCCATCTCCCTTTGACTTTCTTGTCTCCATCAGTAGAAAAAAATCACCCAGCCTAGAAAACTTTAATCCTATAACCAGCCAGACCTCAAGTCTTCTTTACTTTTCCTTAAGAGACTCTTGAATCTGTCAGTTCTTTATTCTTCTTCCCCATGTTCAATCCCAATCGCCTCCAAAGAGGATGATGTTCTCAGCTTCCCACTAGATTCTCGTAGCTCTTGCCCCATGGCACTCCACGGTCCAACCTAGGTGCCACAGTCAAATTAAGTACAGCTCAACTGTTCTCCTCTCAGCTCAAATCCTTTAGGATGGGTTCACAGAGTAGCCCATTCTGACTGACCTCTAGCAATGCATTCAAGGCTCCTCACTTTGACTCCACCCTTATCTTTATCTTTGTTTTACCAGGCCAGGTTCTGTGCCCTTCTCCCATCTCTGGAATTCCACTGCTGTCTTGCTCTTTGCTTCCCCACATGTCTTGTCGGGCACACACCATACAAGGCAGCATTTTGTTCTTCTCCAGGGAAGGGACTTAGAGTTTTAGTTCTATTATCTCATCCACAGCAACCTCAGAGAAACACCTGCTGAGTTGAACTGACTTTGCCAGTGAACACCCCTGTCTCTTCCTGTCTCAAGGCAGGGCCAGGGCCAGTGTTGATCCCCTCCTTACCCTCTGTTTAGATCACTTACTGAGAGTCTCCTGGATCCAAACACATTTAGAATTGCCTTCTTCTTCTTCTTCTTCTTTTTTTTTTTTTTTGAGGCAGAGTCTCACTCTGTTGCCCTGGGCAGAGTGCTATGGCATTATAGATCACAGCAACCTCAAAACTCTTGGGCTCATATGATCCTCTTGTCTCAGCCTCTCAAGTAGCTGGGACTACAGGCACCCACCACAATCCCTGGCTAGTTTTCCTATTTTTAGTAGAGATGGGAGTCTTTCTTTGCTCAGGCTGGTCTTGAACTCCTAAACTCAGGTAATCCACCAGCCTCAGTCTCCCAGAGTCCTAAGATTACAGGTGTGAGCCTGTAATTCCTGGCCTAGAATTGCCTTTTGAATTTACCAATTTTGAATAACCTACCTATTTGAGATTTTTACTCTTTTGGTTAAAGTGTTTGCTTTCCTTTGTGGTCTGAGTTTCTCTCTGTCTTGCTTGCTGCCATCTAATGGTCTTAACATTGTAAATGCAGGAGGAAACAATGAGTTTATAGCTCAACTCTACTCACTTTTCTCCATCTCCATGGCTACTGGCCTAGTCCAAGGCTTTCTCATTTCTCCTGGACAACTGCAGTGACCTTAGTTTGGTCTTGCTGTATCTATTATTGACCTCCTATTGTCTACTTTCCACACAAAGGCGAGAGGATTCTTCTTCAGTCCAGTGGGGTATGGAGCAACCAGAACTCCACTGTGCTGATGGGAATGAAACTGGTACAAGAACTACAGAAATCTGTTTGACAATATCTATTAGTGCTGAATATTTACACTAAGAATCAGCAATTTTACTCCTAAGCATATATCCAATAGAAATGCACACATATGTTTACCTAAAGACATCTACAAGAATGTTTATAGCTGAATTATTTGTAATAAAGCCAAACTGGGTACCATCTCAACGTCCTTCAATGGTAGAATGTTTAAATAAAATTGAAATATATTCACACAATAGAATACATAAGAAATAAAAAAATTAAGCCAGGAGTAGTGGCTCACCCTGTATTCCTAGCACTCTGGGAGACAGATCTGGGTGAATTGCCTGAGCTCAGAAGTTGGAGATGAGCCTGAGCAAGAGTAAGATCCCATCTCTAAAAATAGCCAAGTGGCTCAGTGCCTGTAGCTCAGTGCTAGGGCGCCAGCCACATGCACTGGAGCTGGTGGGTTCGAATCCAGCCTGGGCCTTCCAAACAACAATGATAACTCCAACCAAAAAATAGCCAGGCATTGTGGTGGGCGCCTGTAGTCTCAGCTTCTAGGGAGGCTGAGGCAAGAGAATTGCTTACACCCAAGAGTTTGAGGTTGAGCTGTGACGCCATGGCACTCTTCCGAGGGCAACATAGTGAGACACTGTCTCAAAAAAATAAAACACAGAATATTAAAAAATCAATAAATAAAAATAGCCAAGTGGTTGTGGTGGGCACCTGTAGTCCCAGTTACTCGGGAGGCTGAGGCAAAAGAATCACTTGAGGCTAAGAGTTTGAAGTTGTTGTGAGCTATGATGCCATGGTACTCTACTAGGGGTGACAAAGTGAGACTCTGTCACACACACACACAGATTAATAATAAAACTACAGGGGCTCGGTGCCTGTGGCTCAATGGGCTAAGGCTCCAGCCACGTACACCTGAGCTGGCGGGTTCGAATCCAGCCCGGGCCCGCCAAACAACAATGACGGCTGCAATCAAAAAATGGCTGGGCGTTGTGGCAGGCGCCTATAGTCCAAGCTACTTGGGAGGTGGAGGCAAGAGACTCGCTTGAGCCCAGGAATTGGAGGTTGCTGTGAGCTGTGATGCCACAGCACTCTATCCAGGGTGACAACTTAAGGCTCTGTCTCAAAAAAAAAAAAATAATAATAATAAAACTACAGGTCTATAGCTATACCTACTGATATGGATGTCTTTCACAGGCCTACTGTTGAGTTAAAGAAGGCAGAGACAGACCAGTACATACCATATGATTCCATTCATATACACGTGTAAAGTACTACATAGGCCAAACTAGTCTATGGGGTTTGAAGACAGACTAGTCATCACTTTCATTTCTGGGGGACTGTGAGTGGTGAGAGGCATGTCTGGGATTCTGGTAACATTTTTTTTAATTGGTCTGGGTTCAACGTACATGGGTGTGTTCGCTTTGTAAAAATTCATTCAGCTCTTTACTAAAGATCAGGCACTTGTGGGTATGACTTAAATAAAAAATTGTAAAGTGTCAAAAAAAATGATGAAAATGTCCTTCGATAGTTTTTTTAACATAATTACTCCCTGCGCATTTCAAGGGTGTACACACTCTATCTAGTCTCTGTTCTCCTCAGTCATCTCATTAAACCTCATCTGCACTGGCTGCCTGTCCAACCCTTGGAGATGAGGAATCTGTTCCCACCTTGGGCTTTATATTTCCAAGCCCCTCTTTTTCCTTTTTTGGGAGAGACAGAGTCGCACTTTATCACCCTGTGTAGAATACCGTGGCGTCACACAGCTCACAGCAACCTCCAACTCCTGGGCTCAGGCGATTCTCTTGCCTCAGCCTCCCAAGTAGCTGGGACTACAGGCACCTGCCACAGCGCCTGGCCAATTTTTTGATGCAGTTTGGCCAGGGCCAGGTTTGAACCCGCCACCCTCAGTATATGGGGCCAGTGCCCTACGCACTGAGCAACAGGCGCCGCCCTCCAAGCCCCTCTTGTTGCGACACTCACACCTTCTTTTTGTCATATGGGTCTCAGTTCAGACATCACTTCATAGAAGCCTTCCCTGAAAATGCTACAAAAATTGGTTTCCCCTTCCTTCCCTAGGAACGCTTTATGACAGCACCCTGCTCAATTTTTTGATGGTACCTACTCTCCTATCTGAAATCTTTTTGCTTAATTATTTGCTTCACTCATTCAGTGACTGTAATTGAGTGCCTACTAAGTGCTAAGCACTGGGCTAGACACCAGGCACATAGCAGGCAACCTTGCTGCCATGGGGCTTGCAGTCCTGCTTCCTTGATACCAGTTGCCTCATCAATGGGAACACAAGCTTCAGGGAGAGCAGAGATCCTGTCTATGTCTCCATGGCATAGGGTGATGCTTCTTAAGAGTGACTCTGGGCACAGAAGTGGAGGAAGGCGGCTGTGAATGGGGGTGTTGGGAGGGCAGCCGAGGAGAGCTCCCCTGAGTGGACTGGGTAGATCGGGCAGATTAGTGGGGGGCGAGGTGGGATGAAGGTAGTTTAAGCTAGAGAACGGGCAATGTGACCCTGGGTCGAGGACTGTGAGATCTCAGAAAGAGCTTTGTTCAGAGGGTTGGAGTAGAGTTCGACAGTCATGAATCTATGCAGGAGGAGGGAGGAGGAGAAAAGAAGATTGTTGGTTAAAGGAGAGGTGTCACGGTCTAGCTAACAGAGGCATGACCAGCAAAAGGGATGAAGGTGAGAACTTTCCTGGAGAATGTCATTAGTCAACTCTCTGAAGAAGTGGAAAACTAATCCCATGAAGATATTAAACTAGGTTGGTCATTCAAAAGTCCCCCTAAATGGGGAAGGAGTTGGAAGACAAGGGTTAGGAAGTCTGGAAATCAATCTCCTCTTCCCGCTCTTCTCCTGACAGGTCCTAGTCTCCAGGAAGACTTGGGGACACCTTCTCTGCCATACAGACCTAGGTGCTGAGTTTCTCCTTAGCACCTAGCACAGAGTGGGCACCCAGAAACATGGGCTGAGAGTGAACATATGTGAAGGTGGGGGAGGGTGACATGGAGATAATAGGTAGAGTGATGTCACTCCCTGGCTTCAGACATTTTCTTTAAGAGACAGAGTCTCACTGTTGCCTTTGGTAGAGTGCTGTGGCATCACAGCTCACAGCAACCTCAAACTCTTGGGCTTAAGCGATTCTCTTGCCTCAACCTCCCAAGTAGCTGAGACTATAGGTGCCTGCCACAACGTCCAGCTATTTTTTTGTTGTTGTAGTTGTCATTGTTGTTTGGCAGGCCCAGGGCTGGTTCAAACCCGTCAACCCCGGTGTATGTGGTTGGCGCCCTAGCCACTGAGCTACAGATGCCGAGCCGGCTTCAGACATTTTCACTGCACTTAACTCACCATGCTTGTTATTATCCTGCCCTGATGAAATCTCACAGAACCAGCTGCTCCTTCTACCCCAATCCTTGTAGTGAGGTGTCCCCAGCATCTGCTCCACAGTGGGGGTGGGGAGTAACAGGTAGGACATGCTCCCTACCCAGTCGGGAAGCTCTTTGGAGCAGTGAGGCTCCCTTTCTGCCCATTCCACTTAGACATACAGCCTGGGACCCAAAGAGTTCCTAGTGTGTAGGAGAGAACCAGGTGGGTTCCTTGTCTTACTGAGCCATTGCCATCTCTGCCCAGGCAACCATCGTTTTCCATTTCCCTCTCTCCCTCTTCCTGCTGTTCAGAGCCCCTGAGAGTGGTGTCCAGCCCCCTGCCCTCAGCAGCCTTCTCACCATCAGGCCCCCTCCGATGAAGCCTGCCATGAGCCAGACTTGCAAGCTGAGATGGTCTCTGGTCCAGATGGTCTCTCCGTTAGGTACCAGCAGTAAGGCATTGGCCACGATGCAGACTAGGGAGAGGGGGATGAGGGAGAGCCCCACACAGCGGGCACACTTTCCCGTGCACATCGTGAAGCACCGGGAAAGGCAGGTGGTAAGTGAAAGTGAGCAAGAGGTTCCTGGGCCCAGAGGAAAACAAGCCTGGAGCAGGAGCAAAGGTCGAAGAGGAGGTGTGGCAGAAACTGGCAGGATCGCAGTGATAAGGGGGAGAGGCACAGGGCTGCAGCTCTGAGATGGAGGGCGGGATGTGGTGGCGAGTGAGGTGGAGGAGCTTGACACACAAAGGAAGTTGCCTGGGGTTATTGTCTTCTTGTTCTATTTTCTGCACGCACCTCTCCACGGCCCTTTTGTTGGACCCTTAACTGCTTTTTGACTTAGCCAAGTCCCTTAATGTTTCCGAATCTCAGCTGCCTCATCTGTATAAAGGGTATAGTGATGCCACTTGCTTCAGGGGCTGGCGGTGAGGATGAAATGGGGCAACAGAAGTATTTTGTAAACTGGGACACTCAAAGCAGATAGATGGTGGCCTCTTCCTCATTATTAGTTCCACAGAGAGAGTTCCTCCTAGAGAGAAACTGAAAAGATAGTAGTGGCCTTTCATGGTCTTTTCATTTATTTTTCTCAATAGCTGATTAACCTTTTCTCCTGTTGAGGTCAGACCTGTTAATTAAACCATTCCAGCTCTCTGGGCTCCATGTTTGGTTCAGTGATGACTGTATGATCCAAGCCATCCGCAGTCCCGTGGGAGTCAACAAATCAATTACTGTTTTTAGTTTTTAGGGAGGAGGTGGCATTCTGACGTCAAAGAAGTTCTTCTCCTTCTCCCTCTCCCTGTCCCTCTCTCTCTCCTTCCTCTCCCCCTCCCCTCCCCCTCCCTCCCCCTCCCCCCTCCTTTCCTTTTCTTCTTCTTCTTCGACAGAATCTCAAGCTGTCTACCTTGGTAGAGCGTCATGGCATCACAGCTCACAGCAACCTCAAACTCTTGGGCTTAAGCGATTCTCTTGCCTCAGCCTCCCAAGTAGTTGGGACTACACACACCTGCCACAAAGCCTGGCTATTTTTGTTGTTGTTGTTGCAGTTGTCGTTGTTGTTTTAACTGGCCTGGGCTGGGTTCGAACCTGCAGCCTTGGTGTACGTGGCCAGCGCCCTTACCCACTGAGCTCTAGGTGCCACCCCCAAGAAGTTCTTCTTTTTGTTTGGTTGTTTTGTTTTGTTTTTTTGAGACAGAGTCTCACTTTGTTGCCCAGGCTAGGGTGCAGTGGTATCAGCCTAGCTCACAGCAACCTCAAACTCCTGTGCTCAAGCAATTCTTCTGCTTCAGCCTCCTGAGTAGCTCGGACTACAGGTGCCCACCACAATACTTAGGTAATTTTTCTATTTTCAGCAAGTCTCATTCTTGCTTAGGCTGGTCTTGCACTCCTGAGCTTAAGGTATCTTCTCGCCTTGGCCTTTCAGAGTACTAGGATTACAGGCGTGAGCCACTGGCCTGGTTGAAGTTGTGTTTTTGTTGGGATGCTAATGTTGCCTTGTTGACTTCTCATAAAATCAACTCTGTTCCCATGGGGGAGGACCTACCTGTTGGAGAGAGATGTTAATTTCCAAAGGAAATAACAATTGAGAGATGAAGAGACTAAGTCTTTGTTTTTTTTTAAAAAATTGAGACAGAATCTTACTCTGTTACTCTGGATAGAGTGCAGTGGTATCATCATACATAGCTCACTACAACCTCAAACTCCTGGGTCCAAGTGATTGTCCTGCTTTAGCCTCCTTAGTATCGGGGGCTACAGGCATTCACCATGTTTGGCTAATTTCTTCTATTTTTTTTGTAGAGGTGAGGTCTTGCTTTTGCTCAGGCTAGAGAGTGAATTGTGATTAAGTAATTTGAGCCTGCAGATCTAGCTATGCCTGAAGCCTGCCTGATCATTCCTTGGAAAGTTTTGATTACATGAACTGGTTTAAGTTGTCTTTCTTTTTCTTTTCTTCCTATTTCTTTCCTTTTTTGTTTTTTTGGAGACAGTGTCTCATTCTGTTGCCTTGGGCAGAGTGCCATGGTATCATAGCTCACAACAACCTCAAACTCTGGGGTTCAAATGATCCTCTTGCCTCAGCCTCTCAAGTAGCTGGGACTAGAGGTGCCCACCACAACACCCTGCTAGGTTTTCTATATTTTTAGTAGGGGCCGGGTCTCGCTCTTGCTCAGGGTGGTCTTGAACTCCTGAGCTCAGGTGATCCACCCTCCTTGGCCTCTGAGAGTGCTAGGATTATAGTGTGAGCCACTGCATGTGGCCTAAGTTGTGTTTCTGTCAGCTGGAACACTGAGTCCTTTTTGATTGGAGATTAATACATTAAGTTCTTGGACAGGGTCCTGTGCTGGAGACTACAGGCATTCTCAGTTGTATGGTCGCTATCCAGATATGGCTCTCAGGAGCAAACAAGAGAGTGAAGGCCCCCATAGAATTAACCCTAGCCTAGGAGGGTGTGGTAGTGGTATGGAAGAGGTGAGGGTTTCAGGATGTGCTGCAGGGCTTCAGAGGGCACATGATGAGGATGTCACGTGAAAAGTGGCATCCAGCCAGTGACCTCTGATGTAGTTTCTTCCAAGAGCCCACTCAAGACACTACCAAGACTTGAAAAATGGAGAAAACTTATAACTCAAAATGAATGCCAGAATCTGGGAGGAATCCCTGCCATTCAAAACGAAGGAGTTGAGAAAAATCTATGAAGAATTTACCTCTTGAATCAGAGGACATCTGAAAAAAGAAAACTCCTTGAACCTCCCCCTGACTATTTGCCTCTGACTCATAGACAATTATTTTGATAATTCATATTTGATTTTGTTTCTGTTAACTTGTTGTATACTTTTTAAAAATGTATTTTCACGTTGTTTCTGATGTTTTCTGTTCCTGACCTTTAAAGGTTTTACATTCTCCTGTGTTTTAGAAGGCATATTTTAAGTCCTACTGGTGGCTACTTTTATGTGTTACCAAAGAATCCTTTAATTTGTCACTCTGCCTCTTGTGGCACTGCCTGTCATCCCTGCAGCCTCCTTTGAGGGACTCTGTACAGATGGCTTACCATGCTTACAGCCATATGAGCATGTGATCCTGTGATAAAAATGGAACTGTGTGCTCCCATTCTTCAATCCTGTGTCCATGCCCTTCTCTGTGCCATTTTGTACTCCTTCCTACTAGAGGTAGAACATACCTCCCACCATATGGGCAGAGTGGAACGTGGGCAGACATGACCATATCCCAGTTCTGAGCTTAGGCCTCCAGGGGCATGGTGTGTTGTCACTTGCCATCCTGTGCCACTGTTACTACCATGAGAAGAGCATGCCTTAGCCTATTGGCAAAAGGAAGGTGTAAGATACAAAGAAAGGACCCAGATTGGATCATGGCTTTGATCACCTGACCTCCAACAAACTCATACATGTGTGAGTGAAATAAATGCTTATATGTGGCCAGGCATGGTGGCTAACACCTGTAATCCTAGCACTCTGGGAGGCTGAGGCTGGAGGATCACTTGACGTCAGGAGTTCAAGACTGGCCTGAGCAAAGGGAGATCTCATCTCTACTAAAAATAGAAAAATTACCAGAGCATTGTGGCCGGGACCTGTAGTCCCAGGTACTCAGGAGGCTGAGGTGGAAAGATTGCTTGAACTTGGGAGTTTGAGGTTGCTGTGAGCTAGGCTGATGCCAAGCACTCTAGCTCAGATGACAGAGTGAGACTCTGTCTTAAAAAAAAAAAAAAAATGAAATGGCCAGGCATTGTGGCGGGTGCCTATAGTCCCAGCTACTTGGGAGGTGGAGGCAGGAGACTTGCTTGAGCCCAGGAATGGGAGGTTGCTGTGAGCTGTGATGCCACAGCTCTCTATCCAGGGTGACAGCTTGAGGCTCTGTCT